>JAQQSK010008139.1:0-13636 GCA_028658325.1 Potorous gilbertii | reverse complement strand
GCTTTTTTGGGCTGGGGATTTGCTTCACTACATCATTCTGTGGGTTCTTCAACTTCAGAATATGTTTAGAGACATGTTTTTACAAGTATTTGGCTGGTCATGGTGGGAGCACTCTAGGGAGTTTGTGCTGTTACTCTGTCTTTTTGGCTTTGGCCCCCCCCCTCCCTCCTCCTCCCCCAGTGATTCTCAAAGGAAATCTCATACTGTCCCATCTTATATTTATGGAGTTAATTTTTTGAGTTCAAGAATAGGACTTTACATATCTCCCTATTAAATTTCATCATATTAGTTTCATTACACTGTTTTAACCTCTCGAGATCTTTGAAAAACCTACCTCCTTGTCATCCAGGATGCTAGCTGTCTTTGTCAGCTTTTCAAGATTTTAGCCATAGAGCTAGAAGAGATCTTTAAGATTTTGTCCAATTCCTCTCCTTTTACAGATGAAGAAACTGAGAAC
Source organism: Potorous gilbertii (assembly GCA_028658325.1). Lineage (NCBI taxonomy): Eukaryota > Metazoa > Chordata > Mammalia > Diprotodontia > Potoroidae > Potorous > Potorous gilbertii. The sequence goes on along the minus strand of JAQQSK010008139.1, from coordinate 13,179 downwards.
CAGAAAGGTTAAGTGACTTGGACCAGGTTCTGTAGATAATAAGTGTCAGGCCAAAGATTGGAGCTAAGGTTGTCTGACTCCAAATCTTATACTTTAGAGCAATCAAGAAATGTTCATTAAGCATTACTATATGTGTAATACTATATTAAGGACTGCGGGACAGTTACAAAAAGTACAAATCTACATTCTCTGACCTCGAAAAACATATCTCAGCTGAGGGAATAAAGCTAATAGCCAAAAAAAAGAAGAACAACCCAAAACAATAAAGATGGTAGATCAAATCAAATGCTTCATTACATAATGCTTGAAAGATTTCCTTGAAATGCACAAGTTTTGCTTGTTTTTGTTGTTGTTAATAAAAAAGAAAGCTGAAGGAGAATATCCTTATATTTGTATTCTACCTTTGTGGTAGTCCATACTGTCATCTTCAAAGTCCTAACAATTACTTAAGCTAATCCTAACTTGAACGCTAATGCATGCGCAGTTGTCTTTAGAACTGAAAAAGACCTCAGAGGTGATCTAGTCCTACTACTCATTTTACAGAAATAAAATGTAAATGTAGTATAATGTAAGCTTTTAAAGCTTAGAGATTGTTTCGATTTTGTCTTTGTATCTTTGAGTAGGTACTTAATACATTCTTGTTGAATTTAAATTAATTAAAGCAGCTATATATTTTTTGCCTCTCCTTTTTTTGTGCAGGTTATGTGGGTATGTAACTTGTGCCGAAAACAACAAGAAATCCTCACTAAATCAGGAGCTTGGTTCTATAACAGTGGCTCTAACATGTCCCAGCACCCTGACCAACAGGCTCTCCGAGGGATGCGGAATGAAGAGGCTCCTCAGGAGAAGAAAGCAAAGCTACACGAACAGGCTCCATACCAAGGGACCCCAGGGGACCTGCCTGCCCCCTCTATAGACAAAAGCCGACCTCACGGGCTTACGAGGCAGGACTCAATTAAAAATGGGCCAGGAATGAAACATCCCATAAGTGATACCACTTCGGACAGGTAATTCTATCTGCCTTATTTTTTTTTGTATGAAAGAACTTATTTTTTTATTATCAAGAGGAAGTCCTTTCTTTATAGGATCTCATAATTTAAACACTATGGAGAAGAGAGGGACAAACATAGCTCTGCCATTTACTGCTTATGTTACTGGGGACCAATCATTTAACCATCCTAGGATTTTCTTGCCTTGTGTGATTTTGATATGACCTATGTGGGAATTTGCTTTTCTTGGTTATACATATTTAATATAAAATTTTAATTTTTTCTCTTTATCCAATGAGGAGAAAGAAGTGGGTGGAGTATAAAAACAAATATTATAAAATGAAAAATACTTAAAAGTTAAAAGAAAAAAAAATACAATGAAGAAGGTCGATTAATTGACCTCCAAGATCCTTTTCAGTTCTAAATCTTTGGTCCTATAATCCCATGATAGGTAAGGAAGGTAGTTTTCCAGAAAGTTACAAGAAGCATTTTCTCTTTATTTCTTTATGTTTGATATGGTTGTATCAAAATACACTATTTTTGCTTAGTCTGCAACATTCAATTCAGTTAGATATAGTCATGCTTTATATTAAAGGATGATGAGATTGATTGAAATCATTAAAAGGCATAACTCAGAGAGGGAGGAAACTCAGATTGAATATTTTAGTGGAGTTGTTGGTCACTGAATTCAATAGGAAGAGATGACTTAAGGAAATTTTCCTTCCACTAGCCAGTAGCTATATTTATAGTCCAGAATGAGTATTTTCAAGAGGCAATATGCTGACTAAATCATGATCGCTTCATTCTTTCCCATTACATTTTTCAAAAAATTTGACATTTATATACTTAATAAATTATATGTGGTGATGCTGACTTATTCTTAATATGCTGGAAGAGAGAAAGTATGATGTAATAAAAAGAGGGCTGAACATTGAGTCAAAGAATGGGTTCAGAATCCCAGTATTCACTACTTCTTGCTATCTGTGGAATTTTGGGCAAGCTCCTAATCAATGAACTGAGAATTAAAAAAAAACCATATAAAAGAAGAAAGCAAGAGCATGTAACCAGATGAATATAAGTCAATAGAATGGTTCTTTAAAAGTACTCTCAGGAGAAGCTAAGGACAAGGAAAGTAAGTGACAAAATGGTGAGACTTTGTTGTTATTTGTGTTTAGTTGTGTTCTTGTAGAAAAGAGTAGATTTGATGAAGAGACAGGACTGCTGCTTAGATGACATGGTGATAACTGGGAACAGAGGGAAGGCAGAATTGCTTGTTTCTTATTATATTTCTATTTTCTCTGTGAGAAAAATAGACTGTCATAGTGAATAGAGTGCCAAGAAGACCCAGGTTCAATACCGCCTGATGCATCCTGAGATGTGTGTCATGGGATTGGGCAAGTCACTTTCAGTGCTCTAGGCAACTCTTTAGGACTATACTTTACAAAGCAGGTCTGATCTGCATTGGACAAGGTTTTTTTTATCAACCTGGAATTTCCCTATAACACTCCAATGACAAGTCTAATTCCTTTCTCTGTCCCTTTTTTTGCTAAGGAGAATGATGACCTTTTCACTGGAACTGATCAAGCACACTATCTAAGAGAATTGATACTGAAGTTGAATAAGGAAGGAATAAAAGATTCCCTAGTAGCTCTTGATGAATTCAAGTCATCTACAAGATGAACTAGATCCTTAGATCCTAAAAGAACTGATAGATATAATTGCTAATCCACTGTCAGTGATTTTTGAAAAATTATGAAAAATGAAAGAAATAATATAGAATTGAAGAAAGATAAATATTCCAGTTTTCAGAAGAGGAAAGCGTCTACAAAGAATAGTTCAATAAATTTGATTTCAACTCCTAGGAAAATTCAAGAAAAGATCTCTAAAGAAATGGTTTGCTAACTTTCTAGAAAAGGAAGTTGTGATTATGAAGACAGATCATTCCAAACGTTTTTCAACAGGTACTAAATTAGCAGATGAGGGGAATACTCGAGATATAGTTAACCTGTATTTAAGGAATAACTCAAGAGACTTGAAGTACATAATAATATCACTAGATGAATTCAGAACTATTGAATGATCGGACTCAAAGGGTAGTTATTCATGATTTGAGGTTGGCAAGAGATCTCCAGTGAAGTGCCTCAGGGATCTGTGCGTAGCCTGTGTTATTTAACATTTTTGTCGGTGACTTCTATAAAGCCATAATTAATACCTTTATCAAATTTACAGATGATACAAAGTTGGCCGTCATAAACAACAATGGACTTTTGCCAGCTAGCCCACTGATGATATTCCAATAAGCAACTTCAGCAGGAATAAATGTAAAGTCTTACACTTTTGTTTTAAAAGTCAGCATTATAAGGAGGGGATAGGAGTTAGCAATTTATCTGAAAAAAGATCTGGAGGTTTTAGTGGACAACAAGCTTAATATGAGTTAGCGTTGTGATGTGGCAGCTGATAAAACTAATGCACTAAGAGAGATATAACTTCTAGGAGTTTGGAGAAGGAAGTCATTAACTGAATAGGGGCAATAGCGATTGCTTCATTTTTGTCTTTATAGCCCCAGTACCTAAAACAGTGCCTAGCACATAGTAAGTGCTTAATAAGTACTAGAGTAATGGAAACAAATGCTAATTTATTATGTGAAATCCCTACTATGTGAGATACATAGTTCTACGTACTGCAGAACTAGGAATTCTAAGAGTTACTTACTATTTGAGTCAGGAGGGGCCAATCACTTAGCTACTCTGCTCCTTAGTTTCTTTATATATAAAAGTAGGGTGATAATGATCCATCACTCAATAAATGTTCATTGATACTTATCATACTTGACTGTGTTCCAGGTACTGTGCTAAGCATTGGGATAGGAAAAGAGGCAAAAAATACTCCCTGTCCTCAAGGAGCTTATACTCTAACGGGGTGGGGGCGAAGAGATGACATGCAAAATTATATATACAAGGCAAGTTATATACAGGATAAACAGAAAATAATGGAGGAAAAGCACTAGAATTAAGAAAGATTGGGAAAGATTTTCTCTAAAAGGTAGGATTTTTGTTGGCACTTAAAGAAAGTCAGGGAAGTCATTTGGCAGAGCTGAAGAGAAAAAAGTAAATGTCTGGAGCCAAGAGATAGGATGTCTTGTCCGTGAATCATCAGAAAGCCAATGTCACTGGATGGAAGAGTATGTAATTGAGGAGTAAGGGGAAGAAGACTGAAAGACAGGAGATTAGATTATGAAGGGCTGTGGATGTCAAACAGAGTATTTTGTATTTAGACTTTGAGGTGACAGGAATTTGATACTCAAAACTGGAGTTTTTGAATAGGGGATGACTTAGTCATACTTGTGGTTTAGGAAACTCACTCTGGTAGCTGAATGGAGAGTGGATTGGAGAGGGGAGATAGTTGAGGCAGACAGGCTCTTCAATGGGTTATTTCAGTGGTATGAGTGCGAGATGACGAGAGCTTGCACTAGAGTAGTAAATAAAGGAGGAGTATTTGATGGTTGTTGCAGAGGTAAAATTAATAGGTCTTGGCAGCAGCTTGGATTTGGAGGGTTGAGAGATAGTAAGGAATTGAGGGTAACTTTTAGGTTGCCAACCTGAGGGACTAGGAGGATGGTATTTCCCTCTAGAGTAATAGGCAAGGCAGATTTTTTTAGGTGTGTGGGGGTAATGATTTCTGTTTTGAATATGTTTAGCTTAAGATATCTACTGGGTATTTAATTTGAAATGTCTGAGTCTGTAGAAGAAAGTGAGATTGTAGGTCAGCAGAGAAATTGGGCAGGATAGGTAGGTCTGAGAATCACTAGGAAACAAATGACATTTTAACCCATGGGAGCTGAGGAGATAGCCAAGTGAAGTAAAAGAGAAAAGGAAGAGAAGAAGGCTCAGGACAGAACCCTGAGGGATGCATGTATTTGGAGGATGTGATCTGGACAAGCAAAGGAAGCTGGGAACAAGCATTTAGATAGATGGGAGAATCAGAGACATTGGAATCCTGGAAATCTAAAGAGAAGAGAGTACTGGGGAGATTTTCAGTGGTGTCAAAGCTTTCAATGAGGTCTAGGAGAAGAGGGATTGAGAAAAGACCTTTGGATTTGTTAACTAAAAAATCACTGGTAACTTTGGAGAGAGCAGTTTGAGTAGAATGATAATGTTGGAAGCTAGGCTATAGGGGGTTAATAAGAGAGTGAGAAGAAAGAAAATGATAGTACTTATTGTAGATGTCCTTTCTGAGTTCACCTCCAAAGGGTAGAAGAGATATATGAGGATAGTTAGCAAGGATGGAAGGCTCCGGTAAGTGTTTTTAAGGATGTAGGAGATGTGGACATGTTTATGGGCATCAGACGATAAGCCAGTAAACAGAGAGAGACTAAAAATAAGTCATAAAGTAAAGATAATAGAAGAATTTGGAAAAGACAGGAGGGAACGGAATCACTTGAACAGGTTGAGGACTTAGCCTTGATAAGGATAAAACCATTTAGTCATGTAAAACATGGGTGAACGAGGAAATAGTGGCAGAAGGCACCTGAGTAATAGGAAATGTGGAAGAGTGGAAAAGAGGAAGCTCATGGCAAATGGCCTCATGACCTTTTTTTTCTCCTGCAAAATTTGAGATGAAAATCTCATCTAAGACAGTAGGGAGGGAGGAGCCATGGGAAGTCAAAGGATACATGAAAAAGTTTGGAAAAGCCTCTATGGAGAGAGGGATAGAGAGTTAAAAAAAAAAGAGACACAGTAGGATTATCTAGCAGCAATAAAGGCTCAATTGAGGTTGTGAAACAAATTTGTAATGGACCCAGTCAGAATGGTTTCAGGATTTTCTCCACCTTCATTCAGCAGCATATGTATTGGAGCAAAGGTGAAAAATGATGAGAGTGATCCAAGGTTGAGAGTTGGCAGGGCATATCAGTGATATGATAAAGGGGAGTAAGCAGGGATTCAAGACAAGAAGAAGAGTGTCTAGTTCAAATGGTTCACCAAAGGGGAAAAAGAGGAAAGAGTAAATACTGCAAGCTTGAGAGAGAATTGAAGGGTTAAGGTTTGGAGGTCGTGGTATGGATGAGGAGTAGGCTTATATAAAGGAAGGCAGAGAGAAAGGTGAAAAACCAGTAGATCATGGTCAGAGAAGGAGATTTCAGAATTCTTAAGTATAAAAGTGGTGCCTCTGCTGGTCAAGATCAAGGTTATGACCATCTTTGTGCATGTCTGATGTGGAGTGAAGAAGTAGATTATGGGAAGTCAGCAGGTTGAACAGCAAAATGAAAGCTCCTACTTCACTGCTCTGCTCCTTTTCCCTCTAAAGGGTGGAGATTAAGTAGGAAAAGGCCACAGCAGGAAATCAAAGTTAAACTGAAGTTCCCCACCACTTTCCCTCTTCCAGTCCACTCAAAGGACAGGAGCAACAGGAGATGGGAGGCCTAAAGTTAAAGAGTAGTGTCAGGTCCAGAATTACCCTGGGTGGGGAGCCGTATACCTCTTCCATAATGATGGAGTGTTCTTTTGATACCAAAGGCAGAGACCAAGGATCTCAAGATTGATTAGAGGTAGTAGTTTAACAAATTATCATGAATACTTACAAACAGGGGCAATCTTAGGTCTGGGGCGGCAGCCAGGCAGGTGAGTGGATGCCCACCAAGAACCTCCAAAATCCATGTGGTAATTGTAGAAAACAGACAAAAGCAAGAGGAACTAAAAAGTGCCTCACTACGGAGGGGTGGATATTTTTGGTTTTCTGCTTAATAATGAGCTTGGGAGTAAAGCCAATGTTATGCCCAAACATAAGTTTGTGTATGGGTCATGTACCAGTCACATATAGGTGACAATAGTCTTGTTATGGCTTTCATAGGTTATAGTATCTCACGTTATGACTCAGGGTCTAAAAGATACTTCAGTATCTATGATTGTAAACAGGTTACCATGTTCAGACTTCCACCTTCCACAGAGTTTGTTTTATGGCTTTTTATTTATTACTGGTTTTTTTTTTTACCTTTTCCCCTATCAGGATCCCACAGGTAGGTTGCTTCTCTTTGCACTGATTCTCTCCATCCCATTTGGGAGATTGACCGGCACCAGGAGGTATATGTTACATTGCATTGACATAGATGAAAGTCATTGATTTGGGGCAAAGGAGAGTACTTTGGAGTAGAAGGAATACTCCCAGCCTGGCCTCATGAAGAACACACTTATAAACATTCCTTATCCACCTCATAGGGTTGTTTTGATGCTCTAAAGAGATAATATATGTAAAATGTTTTATAAATATCAGAGAAATCACAAGTTAAAATAAACTAAAGACAGTTTAGCAAAATTTATGAATGAAAAACTTACAATTGAATACAAAGGAAAATGAACATTGTGAGCAAGGCAGTTTTGGCGTATGCATCCCTAACCCTTGAGGATAACATTAAGGAGAATGTGCCTTTAGAATTATCTTTAGTACTTCTGCCAGAGACAGACCACTGGATTGGGTAGAATATAAGTTTGACCTAGTACGCACTTCTTACATCCTTGGGGAGGTGATATATATTAATTAATTTTCCCTTCCCCTATTTTGCCCAGGAGCTCTGGTTGCTATTTCTAACAGACTTCGCCTTTGGTGACTCAAAGTATTCCTTAATTATATTTCCCATTCTGAGCTGCACTGAGCTAAGACCAACCGCTGATCTGACTGCTAAGAACTCCTGGGCACACATCTGAACAAGGAAGATGGTGGATTTTTATTCTGCATTTTTGTTAATTATATCTAGAAAATGGGATGGGACATCAATTGTTTCACAATAGTGATATTAGGAAAAGTATTTTTTTTCTCTTCAGGAGCAATTAAATTATCTTATCAGAGGCAAAATAGGGCACTTGTTTTGATATCCTTTAATACACATGGCTGAGAAAAGCCATTAAGCAGGTATCTGTGACCAGTAATGAACCCTTCAATTTTCCTTCCTTAGATGGTAGCTGGTTCTCTTGGTGCTGCGGAAATTTCCCTTTATGTTGTCTACTTACTTCTAACACCCATAACTATTATTAGGCCAACTTAAATTTTTTTTCTCTTGGAGGAATTGAAATTAACTCTAAGATACAGCATGCAATAACTAAAAGACTCTAGATGGGGAGGATGAGGATCAGGTTGTCTTTGCCACTTGGAAGCAAATTATTTCTGTTCTCTGGGATTCATTTTCTTCATCTATAAAATGAAGGGATTGGGTTGGCTCATCTAGCCCAGGCTCCCTTCTAGGTCTTAGTTATGATCCTAAGAACCCAAGGATAGCTTAGTTGGTTATTGGGACTACTGGAGACCAAAGTGACAAGTTTACATATAATTAGTCTGCTTTCAACATTCACTTCCATAAGTTTTAAATTTTCTTTCCCTCCCTCACCTTCCCCTCCCCGAAACAACTTATACCATATACGTTTCTATTAGACATATTTTCACATTAGTCATGTTGTATAGAAGAATTAAAACAAATGGGAGGAATTAGGACTGTTACTTTTTACTGGCTGTGTTGTTTCTGCAGTATTTGTGTGCAGGATATAATATGCCCAAAGAAAAATAAATAAATATATCCAAAATAGTAGCAGAATGATTTCAGAGAGGGAGCAGAACCCTGACAACTTGGGCATCAGGGAAGGTGTCATGTAGGAGGTGGCATTGGATCTGACCCTTGAAGGCTTTTAATTATTCCAAGTTGTAGAGGTGAGAAGAGAGCATTCCAGGTCTTACTCAAGACACTGAAGCAGCAGATAGCGTGCCATGTCTGGGGACCAACTAGCAGACAGATTTGCCTGGAATATGCTATGTGTAAAGGAGACCTTTTCTTTTCTGTGGAATCCAAATGCCAAATGCCTTCATCCTAACCTTTTACGGTAACTTAATAAGCACTCATGTTTTGTTGCTGTCAGTCACTTAGTTGTGTCCAACTCTTTGTGAGCCCCTGTGGACCATAGCACACCCATGATTTCCACAGGGTTTTCTTGGAAGGATACTGGAGTGGTTTGCCATTTTCTTCTCCAGTGGATTAAGGCAAACAGAAATGAAGCGACTTGTCCGGGGTCACGGAGCTGGTAAGTGTCTGAGGCTGAATTTTAACTCAGGAAGATAAATCTTCCTGACTCCAGGCTCAGTGCTCTATTTGCAACTACCTAGCTGCCTCCGATTCATGTTTTGCCCTACCTACATTTAATTTCTAGATCCCATTTCTATGGACTTATCACCTGAATTCACCTTTGCCCTGTTAAACTGAATAATGCCAACATAAAAGTATAATCCAGAAACCTTTAACTCCTTTCAGCCCTTTGCACAAGTTACACTCAGTGTGACTTTGGTGTCTGCTAATAACCACAAGAGCTAACTTTCATTTTGTGCTTTTAAGATTTGCAAAGCACTTTAAATATGTTATTTCATTTCATCCTCAAAACCGTAACGATTGTCTGATCACTCCCTTCTGTTCTCATCTAAACAATAACCAGACTGCAAGCCCAGCATGCTCCATTTGGCTGAACATTTGCAATGGTTAGCCTAGCTAAGGAGATGCGATGCAGGGGTTCATTTGTACCAGGAATATTCATTTTCTTCTACTTCTTTCTCCCTGGGTATGGGTTCAATGAGCTTATCCAGTTGGGGTTTTGGTGGTGGTTTTAATCAGCCCATTAAATGCATGGGCGTTGAATGAGGTCCCACTCCTATTCTAGTGTGGGTGTTAATTTGGAGAGGAAGAGTCGGGTGCTCAGTAGGTTAGATGTATGTGTGCGGGGGTGGGGGTGGGAGGCTGCTGCCTCAGCTAGAGATTCTAGGGCATGATGTTCTTTAAAGCTAAATTGCCCTGCCTCGTCTTTCCCTGACTTCCCTGCCAGCTTCTCTTCTTTCCCCTCACCCCACCCCGACTCAGAGTTGGTGCTTGTCTTGCTCTTTTCCTCCAGCTTACCTTGCTGTAAAGTCTGGAGAGCTACCCTGTTTTAGGTTTGGCCTTTCTGTGGGCCAATAGGCTGTCATCAGAGCAGGTTTCACTTGCTTTCTCAGCCTTCCCTGGCATGCCTTGCAGACCATTATAATTCCTCTCTTCTAATAATACCCTGGACAATTGCAATAGCATCCCTGGTTTCACACAGTCACAGAATTTCAGAACTGGAAGGAATCTCAAAGGTCGTTTAGTCTAACTTGGACCTTGGTAGAAAGCCCCTTAGCAGCATCCCTGATAAATGGTCATGTAGCCTCCCTGTGCCAAAGTCCAGAAAGAAGGGGAGTCCACTTCTCCCAGAGGTAGGTCATTCAACTTGGGCCTTTCCTCCATAATGAGCCCAAATTGCTTGCTTAGCTTCTACCAGTTTCTTCTAGTATTGCCTTTCAAATATCTGAGGGCAGTTAAAACATTTCCAATATAATACATTTTATGAGCCTTTCATTAAACGTTATTATTTACTAGGTCCTGGTTTGACTCTAGTGCTATAGAGGCAACAAACAAGTCAGTCCTTGCCTTGAGGGAGCGTACTTTGTACTGGAGTGGATACAAAGTGTACACGGATAAGTAAAGCAAGTCTTCTTTTCTAGGCTAGGCTACCCCCATTCCTTTAGATGACAGCTCTGTGTCTGCTTTGCTTAGGATCCTAGGTAGACAGCATAGTGCACCAGAGAGTGCAGGAGGCACAAACCCAGGAGGCAGGGGGTTTGCTTTATGGTTCTGACAATATTTGTATGATCCCGGAAAAAGCCACTTTACTTCTTTGTGCCTCCATTTTTTGTCTATAAAATGGGAATAATAACATTTATTTACCTTGCAGTATTTTTATGAGGAAGATAAACTTGAAAGCATTGTACAAATATGTACAAATATTGTTATTATTCTGGTTTCCTTCTGACCGTATCTAGAATGTTTATATACTTCGTAAAATATGATGCAAAGAATTGTTAAAAAAATACTCTGGATGTGGCCTGAGTAGGTCAAAGCACAGGGGAATGATTGCCTCTTTCTCTACAGTCATAAGGATTGTCTTTATGTTGCAGAAGAAAATAGTTGGGTTTTGGCTATTATGTCACTCTGTGAACTCATGTTGAGCTTGTAACTCACTAAAACTCCCCAGATCTTTTCCTTTTCCATAAAAATTTCTGTTTAACCTTTCTTCCTGATAGCCTGAAGAGGTGCCAAGTTGTATGCTTGCCCTTTCCTTTTCACTGTAGAGGAAGACTGACCTTTACTTTATGCATATAAACTTGTTACCTTAGTTCTTCCAGAAATGCAAGCATCGTGCGTTATTGCAGATTTCCCTTTGCACACTATACTTCCTGGTCGTGACAATCTCCATCTAATGTGTCTCTTGTGGCTAATTTTTATATTGAATTGATGAGACTCATTTCCTTTTTGCCACACCTAAAGTATAGTCATTAATAATAACAATATTTATATGACATTTATAGTGTTTCAGACACTGTGCTAAGTGCTTTACACTTACTATCTCATCACAACGACCAACTGAAGAGAGGAAGGTGAACAGGGAGAGGTTAAGCTGAGGGCTGCAAAGCTAGTAAGCATCTGAGGCCAGCTGTGAACACAGGTTTCCTGACTCCAGTCCCAGCACTGCTTCCACTACATCAGCTAGTTGCCCTAGATTAATGAGGCAAAGCTTCAGAAAATCTCTAGTTGAACAAATAAAGAACCTGTGATGTTTAACGTTTTTTTCAGTATCTTAGATAAAGTCATAGATAGAGTGTTTTTCAAAATATACAAAAGGTACGAACATTGGCAGGTTAGCTAAAACATTGGATGACAGAATCAAGATCCATTTGCGCCAACTCTAGCAATGGGATAAATATAAACATCCATAAGGACCTCAAAAAATTCATTCCAGATGAAAAGGTTGGGAGGGGTGTGTTTAGACAATAGTGCCCATGAACAGAGACCTAATAATGGACTACAAACTACAAACACAATAGATTAAGTGAGGTAGAAGAATCAGAAAAGGGGAGGAAACAGTCTTGCCATTTTAGGAAGAATTTAAATAACCCAGATTATATCTAGAAGAGGGTGACCAAGATGGTCAAGAGAGGACTGGAAATAATATTACACAGAGATCACTTGCAGAAATGGAGGCTTTTGAGTCTCAGGAGAAGACAAGGGAAACATCATAGCAGTGTTTACGTATTAGCAGAGCTAGGTGGCACAGTGGATGGAGCTCTGGGCCTAGAATCACAAAGATGCATCTTCATGAGTTCAAATCTAGCCTCAGAAACTTGCTAGTAGTGTGATCCTGGGCAAGTCACTTAACCCTGTTTGCCTCAGTTCCTCAGCTTTTAAATGAGCTGGAGAAGGAAATGGCAAACCACTCTAGTATCTCTCCCAAGAAAATCCCAAAATGGTGTCCTAAAGAGTCAGACATGACTGAAAAATGACTGAACTTCTGAGTACAGAACCAGTATTTTTTTCTACTATGCTATACTGCCTCCCAAGGATAGAGATTTTTTTTTAAAGGATTGTAGAGAGGTGAGCAAGTCTGTAAATAAAAGGCTGTATACTAAAAGGGCTGTGGTGGTGAGATAATTACTGGCGCAAGATTCTGGGGGAAATAAGGAGAAATGGATTCAGAAGTTCATTTTCAGAGAATTAACCTTTAATGACAGGAAAGAGAGTGATCATAGTAGAATGGAGCTGGGGAACTTCATGTCAGAGGGCCTTAGTATTTTCAATGAGGTAGAAGGTTAACTCATTTCCTGTAAGAATGATGTGCAGGACCTTTCTTTGTCGTCAAGGGGAAAGCAGAGAACCTTTGGAATAGTTGCTGTGGACAATCAGATGCGGATATTCAGTAAGGGTAGAGTAGAAGGATTGTCAAGGAGCCGTGAGGGTCTTCATGAGGTTAGGTATCTAACATTGTGTACTTATAAATATTTCCTACGTCCTTACCTGTGATTTCATTGTTTTGGGAGACTGAAGTAAAATGGAACTTATTAGGGAGTAGGATTTGAAATATTGAAATTACTGTTCATTTCCAAAATAATATAGGTTCAGAAAATTGAGGGATACTTATATTTATGATGTGTCCATAGGGTATGACATGTTTACTAACTTTTTGGACCATACTTTATCTTAGGAGACCTGAGATGAGCTGGGTATTGGGGGAAAACAATGTCAATTTTTAATAAGACAACAATGTCTTATTAAAAGAGTCCACACAAGGGCAAGAATAAGAAAAATCATGTGAAG
>JAQQSK010008138.1:0-13636 GCA_028658325.1 Potorous gilbertii | reverse complement strand
GTTCCCTCCTATATAAAACAGGAGTATGATAATACTTTCATGACAGCCTTCACAAGGTTATTGTAAGAAAGGTGCTTTATAAACTTCACAGATTATAAAGCACTATGAAAATGTGATTATTATTTCAGATTCATGTAAAAAGAAGTTTCTAACAGGTTGAGATGGCTAAGTATGATATGGACTCACATGGGAGGTAGAGAGCTGCCCTTGGATAGAAATACTCAATAAGAGACTTGATTAGTATTTGTTGAGGGATGTTGGGGTGGAGATAGAAGAGATGGCACTGCTTGGTGAAAGTTAAATTAAGTGACCTCTAAGGTTATTTTCAGTTTGGAAGTTTAATGGAAGGGAAGGGAACAGGCTCTTATTAACCACCTACTGTATGCCGGACCCTGTGCCTAGTACTTCACATATATTATCTCATTTGATTCTCATCATGATGCTGGGAGGGAGATCCCCATTTTACAGTTGAGGAAACTGAGGCAAACTGAAGTTAAGTAACTTGCTGAGAATAACATAGCTATAAAATGTCTGAGATCAGTTTGAACTTGGGTCTTCCTGACTCTAGGTCCAGTACACTATCTACTGCACCACCCAGATACCTCTAAGATCCCATGATTCTAAATTTTTTTTCTTTTTCAGAAAAAAGCTGGACTATGTAGTTGGTCTTAGTTCCCACGTATATAATTTTTATAGACATGTGTCACCTGTTCTTTCATTTATCCCAAGGCTAAAGTATAAAGCACTTTTCTTCCTTCACTCAGAATTAGCTTTGGAATATTGCATGAAAAGTGGGTGTTTTCTATCCTTTTGGATTTTTTCTTCTTTTTTCCCAAATTCAGGTTGGTCCATTCAGGTCCTGGAAAAGGATCACTGCACTCTGGGGTGGATTTGTCCTTTGCAACTCGGACTGGTACCAGGCAAGGAATTGAAACCCATCTCTTCCGAGCTGAGACCAGTAGGGACCTCTCCCAGTGGACAAGAAGCATCGTCCAGGGCTGCCACAACTCAGCGGAACTCATAACTGAAATCACCACCTGTGAGTAATGCTGATCAGGGCCCCCTGGGTAGGGTAATGCCTCCCTGTCCCCAAATAGCTTCCTGTTCTGGCCCATTGAGGTGACCAAATCTCTCATTTTAGAAATTATTACTATTGTTTCTACTGGACCTAGAGAACTGATACCCTGAGAAGGGGACTTCCTTTACCAAAGTAGATCAACACCTCCTCTGCAACATGGAGTCTTGGTTGTCTGAATCACTGAGAGGTTAAGTGATATAGGCACCATTTGTCAAAAGTAGGATTTAAACTCTTGACTCTGAGGTCAGCTTTCTGTCTACTACTTCACCATAACTCTATACTCCTTTGGATTTTTTCTGATAAAACATAAATACCCCTTTATTAGTGCAACAATTGGGTTTAATCACTAGTGTAGAAAAATAAGGGAGGTGTCATAGAGTGTTGGACATTGAGTCAGAAAGACCTGGATTCAGATCTTTACCTTCTACCAAGCAACTCAAATAGTCTCATCAAATAGCTGGCATCCCAAGGGCTTATGTTATCGTGGTGGAAAGAGTGCTGAATTTAGAGTCAGAGGACCTTCATCTAAATCTGGGCTCTTCCACTTATAGTGCCTCCAAAAGGCACTAAGAGGGTCTGAGTTCAAATGCTAAATCTGCTATGTTTGAGGCAAATCATTTAACCTCTTTGAAGGTTCCTTATCTTTAAAATAAGGACTTGGAATTTAAAGAGCCTCTAAAGTGACACAGTGGATAGAGTGCTAGACCTGCAGTCAGGAAGACCTGAGTTCAAAATCCACCTCAGACATTTGGTAGCTGTGTGACCTTGGGTAAGTCACTTAATCTCGGTTTCCTCAATTGTGAAATGGAGATATTAATAGAACATGCTTCCCAGGCTCAAATGCAATAACATTTACAATTCACTAAGCACAGTGCCTAGTGCATTGTGTTCAATAAAGGCCTGGAAGGTTCCTTCTCTCTCTAAATCTCTGATCCTATTGATCACTTCATTTCCCCTTTTTAGGGCTCACTTTCCACATCTAGAAAATGGGAGGGTTAGAGTTCTAACTCTTCATTATTCAGTCACTTTTCAGTCATGTCTGACTCTTCTTAGGGTTCTCTTTGCAGAGATCTTGGAGTGCTCTTCTCTTTCCTTCTCCAGTTCATTTTACAGATGAATAAACTGAGGCACACAGGATCAAGTGACTTGCCCAGGGTCACACAGCTAAGAAGCATCTAAGGCCAGTTTTGAATTCAGGAAGACGAGTCTTTCTGACTCTGGGCCCACCACTTTCTCCACTATGCCACGAGCTGCTTAACAAATGATTTCTTACTTGGTCTGAATCGAAGTGGTTTGATATAGTGGAAAGGGTGCTCTTTTTAGAATCAGAAGACCTGGGTTCAAATCCTGGCTCTACTACCATGTTTGATCTTGGGCAAGTTTCTCTCTTTGAAAGTTCTTCATCTATCAAAGAAAGGGTTTGAGGTCAGATGACATCTAAGGTCCCTTCCATCTCTAAAGCTCTGATACTGTGAGACAAGCTGGTTTCCAAGGCAGGTCTCTTCCATCTCTAAAATTTTATGATACTACCATTGATACATTAGTTTATCACCTATTTTCCAACATAACAACTCCCTGAGAACAGGGTCTTTCAGAAAAGGAAGACTCTGACAACCTGTTTCAAAAAAAGTGAATGAAACAGATCTCCATCAAAGACTAGGATGAACCTGGATGATATTTTCTCACCGTGGCTCAATTGCCACACCCACCCTTCCCCAGAATCTTTCATTTAGAGTTAAAATTCTTCCTTCCATGTTTCTATAGTCTTAGCAAACAAAGTTGAAATTAGTTGCTTTGCAAACCTTCGACTACTACATTGTTGGGATAGAAAATTAGCGGAGTTTTTGGTAATTACCGTGAAACTAATTAGTGCACTCCTCACCCCCTACATTCACCCCCTACAAAACAAAAAACCATTATCTATCATCTCTGTTGAAAACCTTTTGGGATTCTCCTTTCAGCCTTTCATTCGTGATTCTATTTTGTGCCAGGGCACATACACCCACACATGCAGACCAAAGATTTCAAAGTGTGAGCTGGAAGAAACTCATGCCACCTGAATCTTAAGTGTCAGGAAATTGTGTTTCATTGGAGAAGCCCAGACTCTCTTCACTGCCAGAAGTGCTCCATCTAATAGGAGATGAAGATGCCTAATGGGGCCCTGTTTAGTTTGCCCTCAACAATGTCTGAAAAATTTCTCCTCTCCTCTCCAAATTCAACTTTAAACGTCACAGGCAGGAAGAATAATTCTGTGGTTACCTTAGAACTCTTGTCAGTTGGAGATCAAAATCTAAAATAATTTGTCATATTTACAGCAATTGTAGGTTTACCAAGTACTTTTCAGTATAGCAATGAAGTAGACATGGAAAGAGCGCTGACTTTGGAGTGAGAGGACCTGGATTCAGATTTGGTTTCTGACACTTGCCAGGGCTTCAATTTCCTCACCTGTTAATTGTAAATATGGCTTCCTATGAAGTTAGGCAGGTCTGGTACATATCTGTGATCTGAATGGTGTTAAGAATTCCTAATATGATCAATTCCTTCCAATGATAATTACCAGCAATTCATTGGTAAGTTTGGAGAGCTGTCTGGTGCTCTGAGTGATGAAATGATACGCCCATTATCACAGCCAGTATTCATCAGTGACAACATTGGACCCAGGTCTTCCTGACTTCAAGACTGGCCTGCTTATCCACTATATCACACTATATCTTGTGAAGAAAGAAGGAAGGGAAAGAAAGAAAGAGAAAGAAGGAAGAAAAGAAAGAAAGGAGAGAGAGAGAAGGGTGGAAAGAAGGAAGAGAAGGAAGGAGGGAGGGAGGGAGGAAGGAAGGAAGGATTTTCACTTTACAAATACTATCTCATATGCTCTTCACAACTGTTTGAGGTAGTTGCTGTTGTCATCCCCATTTTTCAGTTGAACAAACTGAGGCAGACAGCAGTTAAGTGACTTGTCCAGGGTCACACAGCTAGTAAGTGTCTGAGGATAGATTTGAACCTAGTTCTTTCTGACTCCAAGACTGGATTCCTTAGCTACTATACCACACTACCTAACAGATAGTATCTATTAAACAGATTGGTTTGCAAAGCAAAGATCTCATCATATACTCCATGTTCTTTTCCAAGCATCTAGATTTTTAAAAATTGATCAGCTCATCTAAGAGCAGTTTGAGATGCCATCACCCACTTCTGAGTCACATGGCCAAATTTTTTATTCTCTTTTTGCCAACACAAAATCAGCCTCTCCTTTAGAAAGGGAGGGTGAGGTGGGGGAGGGGAGGGTTGTTTCAGTGAAAATGGGTGGCCCTGTAAAAGCTTGCCCCAAACTTTATGTTGTTCCAAAGAGAGACATCCCACACACAACAGAAGGGTGTGCAGTTGACCACTCATTGCTTGTTTTTTTCTGTATCTGAGATGGTCAGGTGGAACTAATTAATGAAAACCATACACTATGGTTGATTTATTTTTTTAATAGATTATTTAAAATATTGATCATTAGATCATTTTGGATCCACTTTCCCCACCCGTGTTCAGAGATGATTCTAGTTCCATCTGTTAGAGAAGAAATAGACACGTACTGGTCACTTGGAGGCAGTAGGGTACTGTAGATGGAACACTGAACATGGAGTTGAAACAGATGTATTGGGAGTACTGGTTCCACCATTTTCTAGCTGTGTGACCCTAAGCAAGTGACTTAATCTCTCTCAGCTGGATTCCTAATCTGTGAAATGAAGATATTTACATTTTGTGTTTCTCTCACTTAAAGGTTTATAAACTGCTTTCTTAGCATTATTCCATTTGATTCTCATAACAACTGCAAGAGGTAGGTGCTATTTTTATTCACATTTTGCAGATAAGGAAACTGAGGCAGACAGCAGTTAAGTGACTCACTCAGGGCCACATAGCTAGCAAAGGTCTAAGACAGGCATGAAGCCCTGTTTTTTCCAACTTTAAGTCAATTGCTGTACCCACTGCACCGTAAGATAAGATAATATGGGTGAAATGTTTAACCGCACCTTGTCAGTGTAAAATACTGCTATTATTCTGTTCAGACATTCAGGGTATTTAAAAAGAGAGTCTTCCTAATGTTTGTTTGTGAGACAACCTTTCAAGAAAGGTTGATAATATTGCAAATGTCAAACTACCTCTGAGTTTGGCTATGGCCCAAGAGGCCGTTTGAGCAGATTTTCACACTAGGGCCATCACACAGACAGATTTTGGTAAGTGCAACTAGGAAATGTTTATAATAATCTCTCCGACTTTTTTCTCTACTACCCAGAGCAAATTGAAAAAAATTTCCCTTATCTGTAAGCTCATCAGTTTGGGTACTTTACTACCAGTGTCACCACAAAATCTTCTCTTTCTGTATGATTTTTGTCCATTTCAAAAAAAAAATAAGAAAAGAAAATTCTATCCAAAGAGAAGACCTTTCAGTCCTATTCTAGCCAATGTATTGTAGTAGAAAGATTATAGGACTGGGAATCAGGATATGTGACATCAGTACTCTTTGGAATCCTAAGGCCCTTTTGTAATCTTTATGATTGTCAGATATTGAACTTTCACTTCTACCACTAAGTAGTTTTAGTAGTTTGGGGAATTTATTTCACCTCACTAGGCCTCAGTTTTCTCATCTGTAAAATGTGGGGCTAGATTAGATCTCAGGCTGGAGCTAGGGGGACATAATGATAGTCTTCAAGTATTTGAAAGGTTTTCACATGGAACAGAGAGAGGGTTAAGCTGGTTCTGTTTGATCCCAGAGGACAAAACCGAGAGCACCAGGTGGGAGATGCAAAGAAGAAAATTTAGGTTGATACAAAGAAAAATCTGATGATTATTAGAATTAACCAGAAGTTGGATGAGCTGCCTTGCAGACCAGTAGCTTCCTCTTGGTTGGAGACCTTCAAGTAAAGACTTGCACAAGCAAAGGGGTATTATAGTGAGGATTCTTTTCTTTGGGTATATGTGGAATGAGGTTCTTTCCAAATCTGAGATGAAAGGAACTTTAGAATATAAATCACTGGTTCAACCCTCTCATTTTAGAAATGAAGGAACTGAGATCTGGGGAGGAGAAAGTGACTTGGCCATGGTCACCAGTAATAAGTAGGAGAGCCTAAATCTAAACATAGGCACTTTAATTCCAAGTACACAGCTTTTTTGAATACCTAGATAATCTCCAAGGTACCTTCTATTTTTAATATCCTTTGACTTTCTAATCTTTTCAAATGTTGGGCATGAAATCCAAAGATGACATCAGGGACACAAGAAATGTGAAACATCAAATGCCTGTTAAAGTGTGTCACCTTCATTTGGGTTATAATTTTGTTTCCTCCTTTGTCTTCCAGCATGCACATACAAAAACCAGGAGTGCCGTCTGACCATACATTATGAGCATGGATTCTCCATCACCACTGAGCCACAGGAGGGTGCCTTCCCCAAGACAATCATTCAGGCTCCCTATGAAAAGCTCAAAATGTCTTCAGATGATGGGATCAGGATGCTTTATTTAGATTTTGGAGGAAAAGATGGAGAGATTGTAAGTGTGCTCGGCATCAGTACAGTCACTGATTCACTTGGATGTTAACATTTGCAGTCTGAGACAGCTACGTGGTAGAGCAGTGGACTTGGAGTTAAGAGGACTGGAGTTCAGACTCTTCCTCAGGGCTTTACTAGCTCTATGAGCCTAAGCTGATCGCTTCCTTTCTCTCAGTCTCAGTTTCCTCATTTGTAAAATGGGATGATCATATTATCAGCTGTCTCCTAGGGTTCTTGTGAGGCTAGTAAGAAATTGTGATGTGCTTCGCAAACCTTGAGACGCTATATAAATGCTAGGTATTTATTGGAAACCTTTTCCAAAGCCTGCCAGAGTTGATCAATGCTGATTTATCTAATAGAGTCCTAAGCCTGGTATGGTTATATCTACCAAGGTGTTGTCATGTTTTCTCCCCACTCTTGCAACTTGGACAGTATCAGTCCATAGAAAACCAGGTTGGGGATCAAGCCAAGGAGTGGGGGAGGGAGAGAGGGGATGTCTCCCTCTTCCCATGACATATTTTTTCCAACAATATTGCTTTACATTTAAATGCAATTCCCAAACCCAAAACATATAGCAGCAACCAGTCACCAGTCATTTATTCTCATGCTACCCTTTTTTGTAAGTTAGGGAAGGAGAAGGTAGTATTTGTGTTTGAAGAAACTTGGCTGTATCCCAGTACAGCCAGAGATATTTGAGGACTGGTACCCATAGTGTTAGGTGGCTGGAAGGGCAAAGTTAGGAAGGAAGTGACACCAAATTATTCTTAGCTTTACTTTTTGTGATATCAAAAAAACTGGAAACAAAACAGATACCCATTGACTAAGGAATGACTAACTGTCACATGGAACATGGATTTAATGGTCTGGTATTGTCTGGATACAAAAAGAAAAAGGTAAAAAGGCATTTCCTGCCCTCAAGAAGTTTATATTCTAGTTGGTGTATTGATAACTCATTTTCTGTTTTAGTACAATCATGTGCATCTCATTGAATAATGTGATTAAAGAAGGTCTTCCCCATCCATTAATGGGCCTGGAAAGATTTGTAGGAAGGCCCTTGTTAATGAGGCACTGGTTCTTAAGGCTTGCGATGCCCTCTGGCTCAAAAAAAATGTATAAATATTCTGGGGTAAGGTTTTATTTGGGGGCTTAGTTTTTGGAAGGTTTGTGTGCCAGACAAGACTCTGGGAAGCTGTTAAGCAGCACCCCAGCTTTGAAAACTCAGATGTTGGTGCTTCTTTCTCTGGTAGCTATGTATGTATGATCATACAATACATATCTATTGATTTGCGATGTATGTACTGCTTACTGCAGACAGTTGGAAGCTCTTTCTGTTGATTTGGATTTCTCTGTATATTCTCTGAAGTCCAGAGTGCTGACTTTTCCCCCTGAACTAGGTGAATGATACATGTGTTTGATTGAAGTGATTGCTGACCCCTCAGAAGTTGCCTTTCTTTTTAGAAAAGCAGATCAAAGAACATGTACAGCAGGCCCACCTGTGTATGTCAGAGTCCTTGCTGTTACAGTTGAGGAGAAAACATGACACCAACTTGGCAGATATAATCTATCTAAATACACCTCCCTCTCTGCTCTACAGGGGTGAAGGGTTGTGGGCATAGAATTATACTATTATACATTACACCAGGAGTCTCAGATATTGGTTTGTTTTATTGAACTGTTTCTTTTTTCCTCTTTTCTATTCTTTGTTATAAGGGAAGTTTCCCTGTGTGAGATTGGGATACCTTCACAAATTTTGATGATGTAAAAGAATTAATAAACAAAAATCAATTTTTAAAAAAATAATTCATCTACTGATAATCATCTTCAGGCCCCTTTGCTGTGAAAAATCAATTATTTTATAACAATCATCAACTTAAAATCTCTCTCTCTTTTTATTTCAGCAATTGGACCTTCACTCCTGCCCCAAACCTATCGTGTTCATCATTCATTCCTTCTTGTCGGCTAAGATTACAAGGCTTGGGTTGGTGGCATGAATGGAGGGGTAATGGTTTCCACAAGAAAAGCAGATCCACCATGCTTACTGGAAGTATGATCGATCCACCAATCCATGTTAGGTGCTAGCCAGCCACCAGCATTGCCCCAGGGGGAGCGGAGGACATCTGTTGTCAGGTGTAGCCAGTCCCGGCTACTCTGTGAGGCATTGCTTTCAGTTTAGTCAAACACAAAGGAGCTATGTTAAGAAAAAAGCATCACCTGGAATATCAGAACCAGTTTCTTTAGTCAAGAAAAATGAAACAGCTTGTAAATACTGACAAAAGGGGCTTTTAAAAGTTCAATGATTTGAAATGATTTAAAATATACTGTACAATAAAAATTAGCATATTACTGTGTGTTCACACTTCAGAATCATTTCACATAACTTGTTTATTAATAATGAGCAAGGGCTAAGTAGGTAAAGAATGGACATTTCTCACCCTCCTGTGCCCCTCCAAAAAAGGCAATCATCTAGGATTAGAATTAGACTATTTCCAATTGCTAAATAAATGTAATTTCTTTGAGGGAGAAAAGCAAATTTTTCTCACATAGAATCTGGTCTTTCATAAGATCATAGATGCATAGATTTAAGGAAGGAACTTTGCAGATTGTCTAATCGAACTGTCTCATTTTACAGATGACAAAACTAAGGCCAAGAAAGGGAAATGTAACTTCCTCAAGGTCAGGCAGAGCTGGGAATCTGTATCCTGATTCCAAATCCAACCTTCTACTATCCTAAAATATGGCCTGATAGTTCCAGTCCTCTTTTTTGATGGATTATGACTCTGAGAGAATGATTCTGAAGTGTTCTCCATTAATGAATGTTGAGCAAAAAAAAAAAAAATTCAATAGAAATCAGTCTACTGATTGGTAGTTGGAAACTGCATAGGTTACTTAGTGCTTGGGGGAAGATGATTAATTCTGGAACTCCAATGTGAATACCAAGGTCTGCTCTCTGAGAGCAAACTCAATGAGGAGGAAGCTGGCAGCAGACATTAACTATAAGCTTTCTGGGTCAGAGAGCAAATCACAAATCTCTCTCTCTCTCTCTTTTTAAAGAGCTACCTTTAACATGTAAAAGGAAAGAAGAAACCCTACCAGGCCATATAAATTCTTTGTCCCTTTTTCAGTTTTGTTGATGCCTGGGTTGAATATGCAGTCGATACTTCTTTACATGCCATGGTGACTGGGAAGAGCAAGCCTTGTCACATTTTTTAAGATATGCTGCAGGTTATCCCCAAATCAAATTATATCTAGTGCTTTGGGTTATTTTTAAAATCATAGAGATAGCAGCTAATGGCTTGGGTTTTTTTCCAATCAAATAATCAGGGACAAATGAAGCTGTTCAAACAAAATCTCAGTGTTTTAGATTTATATCAACTCCATCCAACATTTAAACCAGATTCTTCTCCCTGTGACTTGTTTAGACAAGCTTTCTGGACTGGAGTTCTGATTTTCAAAATCACAGGGATTTTTTTGCACATATCTATGCAAAGAATTTAAGAGGTAAATTTGAAAATTGATCCACCTGATCTCAAGACTCTCTGCTGCCAGGTATAAGAAATGACATGATATGCAAAGCCTTATGGGGGTAGCAGTGGGAATGGGGAGGGAAGATTGATTTTTCTTAAGCGTGCTTATAAATTTGGATCTTTATTTCTATAAAGCTAAAGATTGAAATGAGAGCTTATGTACTGTAGGAAAGGCTTGAAAAAATTGTAAGTTGCACTGCATTATTTCTTTATACATCTGAAAATCACTGGAATGTTGTTCTATAAGAGAATTTTACTTGTGCATTGTAAATAACTTCTTAGGGAAACATGCTAGTGTCAAGAGCTGGAGTTGCCACAGTACGTAATCCAAGGTGCTCAGTACATGAAGAATGAGTGACTTACTCAGAATTAATGTGCAACAATCCTATTATATATTTATAGAAAAATTTAAATGATGGTAATTGCAAATATTCTTTCTTCATCATTTATTGGGTTTTGAACTAATTCATATCTGGGTGGGGTCAACAGAATGATACTACCTTCTCTGCATTTATAAAAGTTTAATTAAAATATTTATATTTTAGAAGAAATATATTTGAATAAAACTATTGGATTTTTCTGAAGCAAACTAAAATGTGTCATTAGCAAGTAACTTAGCTTTTATTGAGAGAATTGTGTATATGGGTCATTTATTGCTGCAGAGAAATGCTTGTGGTCCATGGGCTTGTCACACAGTGGACCAGCTCATAGTGGTGTGTGTGTGTGTGTGTCTGTGTGTGTGTGACAGACAGACTCCAACATGGATGAAATCAGATTCAGATAAAAAAAAAAAGCCTGTCATGTAAGTTACTACAATATGTTTCATTCAAAAAGGAATGTATACAGATGTGTTTATGTATGTACATATGGGTGTATTTGTAGATAGAAATACCTAGATAGATAGGTAGATATTTCAATCTATATAGAGTTATAGATAAAGATATATAGATCTATCTCTAGCTAGAGATAGATAAGTATAGATATAGATACCTATATCTATATAGATATTTAGGTAGCTATCTATATCTTTACATATATATTTTCCTTTTTAAATGAAATGCATTATAATAATTTTGGTGACAGGCTCTTTTTGGTTTATACTTTTGATTTCATCTGTGCTGGAGGGAACTCCCAATATGGAAGCTCATTTCATGGTACAATGGGAAAAGTATAAGATTTGAAGTCAGAAAAGATTAATTCAAGTGCTGTCTCTTCTATTTCTTACCTGTGTCACCTTGGGCAAGACACTTAACTTGAGTTTCCTTACCTATAAAATGGTGGGGTTGGATTAGATGACCTGAACAGTCCCTTCCAAGTCTAAATCTATAACCCTACAATCAACTCAATGGGGCTATAACTGTAAATTAAAGCCTGAAAGAGTCCGGCACACTGAGACATTTAAATGAATTGTCTATTGTTACCTAACTAGTCTGTTTCAGAGGAGTGACTTGAATTCCAAGACTGGTCCTCTCTCTGGACATTACATCAAGTGGCCTCTCATGGCGGGTTTTACGCCGACATTAGTGGGAAAGATTGAAAGGGATTGATTCCGGTCAGCTGATGAAACTACTAGTTTTGTTTTGTTTTTTCTTTTTTGTCAGATTATCTTAACCAAATTACATTTTGTCAGATCAGCAATGTCTCCTGTCCATTTTAATTAGTGGATTAGTTGCATTCGCAAGCCATATTTTTGTTGTTTTTATGTAGGTTGAGGTTTATCACCATTTCATAGAAGACTGGCCCATGAGTGATCTGCCATGGCCAAGTGGGTGAAAAACCATTTTGTGCCCCTCCAAGGGAAAGGAAATGTCGAACACAGGCTGTTACACAAATGGCAGAATGGAATAAAATGGTCAACCCTTCAGAAGAAAGTTGGGGACACATATAGTCCTTGAAGGCTCTGAACCTGTGAAAAATTAGTGGCACCAAAATTGGTTTCCATGTAGTCAGAGACTTGTTTATTCTGCTTAATTCATATCAGTTTAAATAATTTAGAACTGTCTTAAAATAATTCTTCTGAACTTGGGTAGGACCCATCTGGTCTTTGATTTCTACATATATCTACTATAATCTCTAGAGGTGACCAGAAGACAGGAAGGTGATCTTTTGAATGTATCACAACAAAAAAACCCAATAATGCCTATATGAATAGTATCATTAACATATTTTTCTAATGAACTTAGTTTAATTAAATAAATATTCATTATCCAATTTCTAGCCATGCTACACACAATGCAAAGTCAACAACAATGGACTAAATGTGACAGGTTTGTCAAGTTTCAGAAGAAAGACAGAGCTGAATGGATTTGAAGATTGTTCACTTATTTTTATCCTACAAGGTAATTCATTGCCTGGCATCAGGAAGACCTTAGGAGTAAAGTGGAATATACAAAGGATTTCCATCGCCAACAGCTCTTCCCTAAAATCACTTGAGTCTTACAGGAGAAATCCTATTACAAAGAACAAAGAGAATGTTAAAAATTAACTTTTTGTGATTGTGAAATTTTGTTAAATTTAATAGTCCTTCAAAGCAAGGTGGCAGATATTTTTCTGATGCTGGCATTTTATTGTAATGGAATTTAACCTGTACACCAAACTCCAAAGGTCTGTCCTGACTCTCTTTTGTACTTTAAATTTGGTTTGTACTAAATATGGCTCAAAATAGGTGATCCACAAAGTAGGGTTTAGGATTGGTGTGACAGCTGTCTTCAAGTATTCAAGGGGCTGTCAAAGGAAACTAGACTGCTTCCCCTAAGCCCTAATGAACAAAACTAGAAACAAATGTTAGAATGTTAAAAGAGATCAAGTTCCCCAAATACCATGGGCCACCTGGAAGGCATGGGAGCGGGGCTGGAGTGAGAAGTGAACATTGCAAAGGGGATTCCTGTTCAGGAACAGGTTGGGGGAGGTTGGATCTATGAGATCCCTTCCAATTCTGACCTTCTGTGATTAGGGGAAAACATTCAGATTTTTATGGTACCAGAATTTGACCTGAAGGGTTAAAAAGAGCCCTGTAAGAGCTTAGCTAGCTCAACTCACCTGATACAATTTCCCCCTCTTCAACAGTTTCCATAGTCTTTACTGGAATACCTCCAATGATGGTGAATTCACTACCTCTTAAGCCAGCTTGGGTTATTTTGTTTTAAGGGTTCTACTCTTTTTTCCTGACCTTTATTCTATTTCTTTCTTGAAATTTTCATCCCTTTAGGGAGCAAAAACAGAATTTATTCTACCAGTAGCGACGGACCCTTTCTCTACAATTTATACTTTATTTTCTGGGGCACTGCGAGTTTAAGTGACTTGCTCTATGTGATGGGGTTCAGACTCTGGGAACTTCCTTGAGCTCCCCTGGACTCTCCTTACTTAAACTGACTTTTCATACTCAAATTGAGCTCTCCCTGTATCCCCTCACAGAATCTGGCCTTTCATACTCAAATCTGTGACCATTGTCGGTTATCTCTTGATTGCCCTACCTGCTTCCCACCTAGGCGCCCCCTTGTCT
>JAQQSK010008137.1:0-13637 GCA_028658325.1 Potorous gilbertii | reverse complement strand
AAATTTAAGATTTATGGAAATGATTGTTGAAAACTGATAAATTAATTAATTAAATTTTTTAAAATAATCCATAATGACAAGGAACTTACATTCTAATGGGAGAGACAAGAAAAACATATATTAAAATATACAACACAAATATAAAGTTAAGTAAATACAAATGCATACAAAATGGTCAAATACAAAGTTATTTGGGAGGGAGAACACTAGTATTGGAGGAATCAGGAAAAACTTTATCAGAAGATGGTGCCTGCACCACATAGTAAAGGAAGGTGAATTGCAAGGAGGGCTGTGACTCCAGGTATGAGAGATGGCCAACGGAAAAGTATAGACCAAAAAAAAAAAAAAAAGCCCAGTTTGGCTGCTGGGAGGAGAGGGAGAAGGATATCCAATGACTATGGAAAGCTTGGTTGGGGACAAGTTGTGAAGGGCTTTAAAAGCCAAACAGAGGAATTTATATTTGATCTAAAAGGTAATAGGAAACCAGTGAGTTAGTTGAGTAGGAGAGTCACGTGGTCATAGCTGCACTTCAAGAAAATATCTTTGGCAGCATATGTTGAAGCAGGAAATCAGTTAGAAGGCTGGGGCAACATTCTAGGACCGAGATACGGAGGCCTGAAATAAGGAGGTAGCTCTGTGAGTGAAGAGGATGAAAATATGAAAGACATTGTGACTGGAGAAGCAACAAGATTTTGGCAAGTAATTGGAAAGTGAGGTGAAAAGATTAAGGAGAATGCTGGACTTATGAACCCCTGCCCCTGGAAGAACGGCGTAGTCTTTGGTAGGAACAAGGAAGTTTGGAAAAGGGGAGGGTTTAGGTACAAAAACAATGCTATATCCCCAGCCTCCTCACCAGTTTTGTTTGGTTCCTATTATTTCATCAATGTAAGGACCACTCATTGAGGAATTTGTTTTGCAATTTATAGTCTTGTTGAATGGCATGGGGCACTGAGAAGTTAATCCAGGCTTTTAGAGCCAATTGTGTGCCATTACTTGAACTCAGGTCTTCATTGGGTCAAGAAGACTCAGTGACCAGCCCTTAGGATCTACAGTTATCCCTTCCACATTTCTATTTTCTCCATTGCAGTTTCAACACATCACAGATCAGCATAAGAAATTAAATGGGAATTTGGGGGGACTTTTACAGAAGCTACAGAAGATGTGTAAAGGACAGCAGACAAAACAGAAAAAGCTTCGAAACTCAGAAATGCATAAAATATACATATAGTATTATAAAATATAGCCTATCTTCAAATACTTAACTCAAATTTTATTATAAGTTACTGTAAAAGCCTCATAAAAGAAAAAAGAAAAAATTCAGACTTCCCTGGTATGAAGGAAAAGCCAAAAAATTTTATATGGATTGTCCAGATCACACAGGAGCCTCACCCCTGACCCCTGCCATATGAAAGGGATAACTGTAGTTAACAACAAGAAAATATTATCCCCATGTTGCCTTTCACCTCTCTGTTCCCTATACAGTTTTCTTCTCTTTCCTTCATTCCAAGAGCTGAGCCAGTTCAAAGGGAATCTAGGTGAGGGTGGGGACTGATTGAATCAATCAATAAATCAATTACCTCATTCCCTACTTAAAGTAACTAACAAATTACCTTAGTAGACATATGTGTGCATCTATGTATATACATATATAAAATATATATTATATATACAAATTATCTATGTATATAAAATATATTATATACGTACAAACACATATGTATGTCTACGTATGTATATATACATATATGAATTTGAACACAGGTCCTTCAGGGCTGGTGCTGTATCCACCGTGCCACCCTAGCTGCCCTTTTATTTTAATCACATGAGAATATATCTTATTGACTCAATTAATCCAAAGTCAAAGGCATTAAACTTACTAATATATGCCCTGACACATCTGTGAGTCTTCTAGAAAATTATAATCAAGTTGAGAACCCAGAGCTTTAGCAGCTTAGAGGATAGAACTGTTCTAGCCAAACTCCCTAGGTAATTATTGGGTGTTGGGGGTGGGGAAGGAGAGGAAAGGTAAGGAAGAAGGTGAGACTCTGCCTCCTCCCAAACCTCTTGATCAGAGGACAACCTTGTAAACTTAGGAGGACAGGAGGATTTGGTTTTCTCATCAGAGCCCCAGCAGGGTTTCTTGAATAGCTGGCAATGGTGTCCACCTAGTAGTCAGATTTAGGAAAAGCAGCTTCAAGACTCTATAAGCAGAAAAATTGTTGTTGCCCGTTCTTCATTCTCTCAGACGACCAATGACGTCAACAGAGTGAGGTCTTGACTTGCAAGTGACTTGGATTTAAGTGAGACAGAGTTACGCAGTCATCAGCCTCACTCTCTCCTTCAGTGTCACCAGCATCCAGTGGGGGAGACATAAGTCAGAACACGTGGTGATGGCCCCAAATGCGGTGGGAGAGGTTGACCTTCTTAAGTCAAGGTCCTTCTCAGGTCTCAGTTTGCCTGAGACAACACCCATTCAGCAGCCAAAGGCTAGGCAAAAATTGAGACAAAAGATGGCCAATTTTGCCTTCACAAAAGAATCAATCTGACAGGGAAGGCCCTCAGAGTCTCTGGTCAGAACCAAGCAGAAAAATACACCATGCCTAAAAGGAAAATCATGAGGTTCCCCTGAAAAGAAAGAAAAGGACTTCCAGCAAAAAAAAGATTTCCAGGAGGTTTGAATCACCCCATCCTTACCACATTTATTCGGTGCTGAGGCTCACTTTCTCCTAGACTCTGTGTTTTTGTGAGGGAGAGTACCTCTCGTTGGTTGGTTGGTTGGTTGTGTTGGATTATTGTTGGGGAGGAAGGTTGCTGTATTGTTCCAACTGTTCTTACCATACCACCATTTTAATAAAAGTTAATTTAGTATGATTTGTTAAAGGATCAAAGTCATGGGGGGAGTCATGGGGGGAGCACAATAGTGGGGACACCTAACCTATAGTACTAGAAAACCACCCCCTTCCCCCTTGGGTCCCCTAGAACCCTAAAGGGAGACAAAAGAGCAACACAACAGTCAGTTCAATTTGGTGTTTGAGAGAGCTGCTCCAAAGCACGTGTGACATTTGCAAAGCAAGAAAGGGAAAAAGTAGAAAATGAAAAAGCAACCAGGGCCCAAATGTCCATGTGGTGGGGGAGGAGAGAAAACAATCTAATGTCTCACACTCCTCTTCGTGGAGAATTAATTCAGGCAAATTGCATTTGGCAGGCAATTTGCTTCTGACTGAGCCCATAAATGACAGACAGCTCAAGGACAAATATTGTAAATTCTTTCATCACAGTTTTTTTCTTTAGCTCCCCCAGGGACTAAAAAGTATGTTAATCAACAATACAAACAGACTTGGAATATTAGTCACACTAATCAAAGAAAAATAGACATACATCAAAAATGATTATTTTATTATAACAAATATAAACAATGCTAGAAAACAACTAGTTTTATGTACTGAACAATATAGGAAAAACCCTGTGTCTGTGTCTATGTCTGTGTGTGTGTCTTTCTAATGCAATATATTATCAGCATTACTCGTATGCAAGAAGCGATGGAAAGACATTATTAGGGATGTAACAGAAAATAGGGCATAGCCTTGTGGTAAGAATGAGACTACACAGATGGAGCTACCCAGGGACCCCTCAAGAAACTAAAAGGACAAAAAGAAGGCTCTTGTGCACTGGATAGCTCAGCTAGGGGGATATAAGGACAAGAAGGACTCCGTGTGAGGAGGCATGAAGGGGCAGTGATCTGTGTTGGTGGAAGGAATGATCACACCAGTGAAATCATAGATCTTTCAAAATAGTAAATGTGTATGAAAGGCACTAATTCAGGTATTTATTGCCCAGCTAGTTCCTACTATTCTGGCACTGCCCTCCCCAGAAGAAGGGAGCACAGACAAACTTATTTGGCCTACCTCCCCCTTTTCAAACAAAATTACTCAGTGCCTCCTGGAAATCTACTTTCTTTAACCCTTTAATGGTTAAAGAATTGGTTAAATTAAACCAATTAAGACATAACCCACAAAAGCAGCTTTTATTCCTGCCTCCCCTCTCCTGGGGGAGAAAGCTAAACTGGGTGGGATAGGAACGAGGGGAAAGATGATGCAGAAGCTTCATTGCTTCCATAAAGACAATAATGACAACTACCACTACCACTACCACTACTACGGAAGCTGGGTGGTGAAGTGGCTAGAGCACTGGGCCTGGAGTCACGAGGACATGAGTTCAAATCTGACCTCAGACACTAACCTAGCTCTGTAACCCTGGGCAAGTCACTTGACCCTATTTGTCTCAGTTTCCTCAATTGTAAAATGAGCTAGAGAAGGAAATGGCAAACCTCTCTAGTATCTTTTCCAAGAAAATCCCAAATGAGCTCACAGAATTCTTCACAACTGAGTAACAACAAAATTGCCCCACCCTTCACCATTACTACCATATCCCTCCACTGTTGCCACTTTTCTCTGATATCATGCTTAGCGCTTAAGAGTAGAATCTATAGAAATAGTAAGGTGAGTGAAGGCAGCAGCCATGACTGATGTATACCCCTCTCCAGTCATGAGGCAGTACGGTGTAATAGAAGTAGAACTGGACTGTGAACTAAGCAATCTGAATTCAGATTCTCACTCATGAACTATCCTAGGCCAGGCAGATTCAGGCTAATTCGATAGTTCAGTTCAGGATTATAACAGAATGAGAAACTCATAGACCAAATACTTGACCAAAAAAAAAGGATATTGATAGATTATATAATATATAGATATATACACATACACACACACATATATATATGCAAACCAATAGCATGGAAAAGTGTGTGTGTTTGTCCCTCATTGCCAAAGAAGACCATGCCATCAGAGAAATAATGACATGACTTTGCATTTGACTTTGTTTTTTGAGTAAGGTTCGGCTGTGCAGGTCACCAGCCTCACTTCTCCTCCAGAGCCATCTGAATCCAGTGACCAGATATTCATCAGGATGACTGGAGATGACCCAGAATGAAGTAGTAATTGGGGTTAAGTGACTTGCCCAAGGTCACAAGCTAGTGGGTGTCAAGTGTCTGAGGTGAGATTTGAACTCAGGTCCTCTTGACTCCTGCACTGATGCTCTATCCACTGCACCACCTAGCTGCCCTCATAGTATGGAAAAGTATACTCAACAAGGATACAGCGCTAGTCCAGGTAGACACAGTTTCCCCTCATATTCATACAAAAATATATCTAGGCAGGCATGGGTGTTGGATTAGAAACTTGTGTTGACTCACATTACAGTAAGTTGTTTCTCAAGTCTAAAGGTCACTGACTCTTCATGAGCTGGCCTTTTACCACTTCAAAACCTTGAACCCTAAGGTCTCTGGAACAGCTTCCCTGACTTTTAGGAGAAAATTAATTCAATCTACATGGCAAAGACCCTATATTGATGGTGCTCCTACCATAGCCATTTACTATTCTGTGACTTTTTTAAAAATGTATGTTTTATTGATGCTTTTGATATCTTTTTAAACATCACTTTTATTTCCCAATGACTCCAGCACCACCACCACCACCAGAACTGTCCCTTGTAACAACTAGGTTTTTGTCCATACATGTCCAATTCTTCATGACCCCATTTGGGGTTTTCTTGACAAAGATACTGGAGAGGTTCGCTTTCCTTCTCCAGCTCATTTTTGTAGATGAAGAAACTGAGACAAAACAGTTAAAAAACTTTCCCAGGGTCACACAGTTAGTAAATGTCTGAGGTTAGATTTAAACTCAGATCTTCCTAACTCTAGACCTGGGGCTCTATTTGCTGAGCCACATAACTGTCCCAACAACTAGGTACAATTAAGCAAAACAACTTGATATATGGGCCATGGCTGCAAATGTATAGGCATTCCTTCCTTCTAGTCTGGTACTTCTCTGCTGAGAGGTGGGAGATATGCTTTGTCATGAGTCCTCTGAAGCCATGCTTGGCCACCATATTGTTCAGAGTCATAAAGTCTTTCACTTTCTTTCCTTTACATTACCATGATCATCCTATAAATTGTCCTCTTGTTCTTGTTCCCTTTATTCTGCATCAGTTGATACAAGTCTTTCCCAAGCTTCTCTGAATTCTTCATATTCATTGTTTCATTTGACACAATAATATTCCAATACATTCATATTTGCATGCCTGCAAAACCCTCTACCTCTCTGGGAACCAATAGCCTCATGCATGAAATGCAGGTATTGCATTAAATGATTTCTAAGGTACCTTCTTGCTATGAATTCTGTGATTCTCAATATAACTATAGCAAGTTTCAGAAATGTCATACCCTTACTGCCATCAGGGGAATCATCAACATGTTATCTGACAGTTTTAAAGAGCAGATGAAAATGATTATAATCTGGGAAAGAAATCTGAAACTTGATTTTAAAAACCCATCCATGAAGAGGAGGTCAAGTTGAGGGGCGGGGGAAATCTTTAAGTTCCTTTAAGTGAGAGACTACATAACTTTTGGAATAAGGCTACAAAACAGCAAAGTACAT
The DNA here is from genome assembly GCA_028658325.1 of Potorous gilbertii. Taxonomy (NCBI): domain Eukaryota; kingdom Metazoa; phylum Chordata; class Mammalia; order Diprotodontia; family Potoroidae; genus Potorous; species Potorous gilbertii. The sequence goes on along the minus strand of JAQQSK010008137.1, from coordinate 7,143 downwards.
GATTAGCAGCTGGAAAGCAGGTTGGATAATTAAAATCCAGTAGGCCAAGCAGTGGAGGAGATATAATAACCAGCAATGGATCTTCTTGATGAGGACAGAATTTTGGAGGATTGCTAACAATTATTTCCTATTGACTACAAATATGCCCATGTCTTCCCTATCCTGAAAAAGCCCTCACTTGATTATTTTATCCTTCATAACTATCATCCTCTATCTCCTCTACAATAGAAACCTTCATTTTTCCTCCTTTCCCTCTCTTCTTAACCCCTTAGGATCTGGCTTCTGACCTTATCATTCCACAAAAACTACTCTCTCCCAAATTACTAACGACCTCTTAGTTGCCAAAACCAAAGGCCTTTTCTCAGCCCTCATTCTCCTTGACTTCTCTGCAGTCTTTAATACAATTAATCACTCTCTCCTTAATATTCTCTTCTCTCTTGGCTTTCAGGATGCCAATCTCCTTGTTCTCCTACTTATCTGGCCACTCCTCTTTCTCCTTTGCTGGATCTTCCTCCAGATCATGCCTTCTAGCAACAGATGTCCCTCAGGGTTCTATCCAGGGTTTTCTCTTTTCCCTCTATACTAGTTCACTTAGTGACCTCATCAGCTCCTAGGGATTTAATTGTCATCTCTAGACTGATGACTTTTAAATCTACCTTTCCTGCCCTAATCTCTACTGACCTTCAATCTTCCACATCCAACTGCCAATCAGAAATCTAGTCCAGGTAGACATCTTAAACTCATTGTGTCAAAACAGAACTCATTCTCTTTGCCCCTAAACTCTTTCCCCCCCAACACCTTTTCTATTATTGTAGAGGGTAATACCATCTTCCCAGTCTCTTAGGTTCAAATCCTAGAAGTCATCCTGGAGTCCTCACTATCTCTTATATTCCCCCCCCCCCACACACACACACACATACACACACATACATACCTCATTTCAAAGCTATTGCCAACACCTGGTAATTTCACCTTCTCAATATTTCTCTAATATACACACCTTTCTCTTTTCTGACACTGATACCATTCTAATACAGGTCCTCATCATCTCACACTTGGACTATTTCAATAGTCTGCCGGTATGTCCATCTGCCTCAAGTGTCTCCCCACTCCAATTCATCTTCCATTCAGCTATTAAATGATTTTCCTAAAACATAGGTCTGACCAACTCGGTAAGCTCCAGTGGCTTCCTATTGCCCCCAGGAGCAAATACAAAATGCTCTATTTGGCATTCAAATCTCTTTAAGACCTAGTCCCCTCCTAACTTTCTATTCTTTTTATGACTTACCCTTTGTCCTATGGCACTAGTCTCCTGGCTGTTCTATGAACAAGACAATCTCAGCTCCAGGCACTTCCTCTGGCTGCCTGTACCCCTGGAACACTCTCCCTCCTTGGCTCCGACTACTGAACTCCCTGGCTTCCTTTAAGTCCCAACTAAAAATTCCCTTTTCTACTGGAAGTCTTCCAACTCCTCTTAACTCCAGCGTTTTCCTTTTGTTAATTATTTCCTATTTATCCTCTATATAGCTTGCTTGTGTCCAGATTTTCTCCCCCATTAGACTGTAAGCTCTTTGAGGTCATGGACTGTCTTTGCCAGAGCTTAGCACAATACCTGCCACATACTAATGATTTTTATTGCAGGTGACTCTAAAAGGCTGACTTATAGCTGAACTGATAGGGATTAATTTGTCCAACAGAGTTGGAAATCATTAGCATAGATATGCTCCCTAAACTCTTGGAAGTAGATCAGTTAATCAAGAAAAAGAATGTAGAGAGAAGAGAAAGGAGCCCAAGATAGTGCCTTCAGGATATCCATGTTTAGTAGGTGGGAGATGGATTATGATCCCACAAAGGAGTCTAGAAAGGAATGGCAGGTGGGAAGAGTGAATATGTTATAGAAGCCAAGAGAGAAAAAAGTGTCCAAAAGGTCTGTATTGTCAAAAGCTGCAGAGAGGTTGTTATGAATGAATTAATAATCAATTTATTAATTAGGCTAGTCAAAAATCAATAAATTGATTGTCAGTGGCTTTTCTTGATAACAAAAAACCCCTCACTGCAGACCCTGAGAGCCTTAAATAGCTTTTGAAAAGGGAATGTCCCTGGAAAGTGAAAGTCAATCCTGATTGGTGGGCATTTAATGAGGAGGTGGGCTAGAAGTCTTCAGTTCTTCCTGCTGAGAATGTGACTTAATCATGAGACTCAGAAACTTCCAGAAATCTGAACAGGAGAATCCAGACCTCTCTTGTTGGTTTTCTCCTTCATGAGCTTGATTACCCTAAATTCTAATGAAGGGGTACAAAGACAGGGGCTCATTTCTGCAGGGTAAGGACTCACCCAGACTGGATTCTGTTGATACTTCAAACAGAAGTTAGGTCTCCTAGTTGACCAAGGAATCTGCCCAAGATTGAAGAGCTAGTCCTTGAGGGCTAGGAGTAATCTCATCAAACAGTCAGGTCCTTCAGAGATTGACTTTAACAAGAGCTAGGCATTAATGAAGAAATCATAAAGAGAAAAGCCTGGATCTCACTTTAATAATTGGCTATGAATCTAATAACTTCTCTCAAGATGAAAGATAATGAAGACAGAGAGAAGGCAATCAGATTTGGCAATTAAGAGATCCTTGGTAACCCTGGAGAAAGGGAAGAGTGGGTAGACTCTGAAGCCAGATGGCAAGAAGTAAAGACATGAGCAGGTAGAGAAAAAGTAGATGCAGCAATTATAAAAAATTCTTTCCAGGAATTTCACAATTAAAGGGAAGAAAAATATAAGACAGTAGCTTGAGGGCATGGCAAAATCAAGATAAAGATTTTTTAAGCATGAGGTAGGTAGATCTGATCTTGTTTGTAGAGTGTAGGGTTGTATCAGTAGATAGGGAAAGAATAAAAATAAAGCAAAGGAAGGAAATGATTGATGCGGAATTGAGAGAAGATGACATTGGAGATGTAAGTAGATGGGTTAGTTTTGGAAAGAAAAGCTATTTCTTCCTCAGAGACAGGAGTAAAGAAGGAGAAGATGAGCTATGATGTAGGAGAGTTTTGCAGTGAGGAGAAAGGGGGATGAAGAAGTTCAGATAGACAGTCTTAATCATTAAAGTCACATAGCTTAGTCGGTCCTTTTGGTTTGACTGACTTATAGGGGAGGAAAAGCAAGAAAAGAGAGTTTATGGTTTTCTCTTCTGGAGAAGGGAGACATCTTTTCAGAGGTTCTGTGTAAAGGGAACTCTAGGCGCTTCTTACCGAAGAGAAAGCTGTGTCCCACAGAAGTGAAGAAACTTTCCCAAAGTCACACAGTTCAATAACAAAACAAGCTTTTTGACTCTCATTCAAGCACATTCCAAGATCTGTCTTGCTTTCCAACTAATATTAATTATGTTCATTAATGTGAATTATTTGATATGTGTACCTCATTACCAATCAGGATAATTATTATGTAAAACATCAAACATGTAAGACTAGCTTTATCTTAAATTTTATTTGATTATAATATTGACACAAAAAAACAAGTGCAACCATTCCCCAAACAAAGCATTCACAGATTTGTAGACAGGGTGCCCAGGAGTATGACTACTCTTTCAAATTCTAGGAATATTCTATCTATACCTACTACTAAAATGTCAACTCACGTGCCCCAACCAGTACAGTTAAATACCTTTACTAATCAGCCAATAGGTCCAATTGGCTCTTAGCAAAGACATTTACTAAGATGGTAAAATAAAAACAATTGCTACAAAAATTATCCTCCAAAAACCTGGGTGTACTTTCCCACAAATGTAGTTCGGTGGGAAGAGTAGGTTTATACCTCAGGTACAAAGATATTGAGGCAGCCATGTAGAGAAATCATATGGCCAAGGCTATCCCAGTATTGATGGACCTTGGAGTCCTTTCGTTCCTGTGGAGTCCTCACAGACTCTCTCTAGATTCAATGTCTCTGCTAGGCAAGTTGCTCAGTTGCTTTCAACAGGTCTGCTCATCACAAGGCACAACTCTCAAGAGTTTTAAGTCAGCTCTCTTCTCTGCTTGCTTGAAGCTGTTTCTGGCTTTAATTGAGTGCCTCTTTGTATTCATGTCTGTCTATAAGGTATTCACCTCTGCTCCCTCAAATGTGCCTCAAACTTTCTTGAATTGATTCCCCAGTTGCTAGATTGAGTAGCTCCACTGCTAAATATAGTGGTTAATGGGATGGAGGATGGGAAGGAAAGAAAATCCTTCCCCCCAAGATGTGAAGAGCTAGATTTTCCCCCAACTTCTGACTCTCTTTTCAACTTACTCAAATGGACTTGACTCAGATGTATTTGGGCCTGGTTAAATGATCAAACTCAAAGAGTAATTTTTAATAACTCAGTGTCAACATGGCAGGAAGTCTCTAGTGAATCAGCCCAGAGAACTGTGGTTGGCCATGTGTCATTTAAGATTTTTATCAATGGCTTAGGTAAATGGCTTAGATAATACTCTTATCAAATTTACAGACAGCACAAAGATGGATAGGATACCTAATATGGATGACAGTCAAGATCCAAAATAATCTTGAAATGCAAAAGCACTGAGCTGAGTCTAATCATTTAAAATTCAGTTGGGATAAATATAAAGTCTTGTACTTAAAGTACAAAAAATCAATTTTTCAAATATGAGATGGGAGAGACATGGGTAGACAGTAGTTTTTCTGCAAAGGCTCTAAGGGCTTTAATGGGCTGCAAGCTTAATATAGGTCAGCATTGCAATGTAGAAGCCTAAAAAAGTTAATGTGATCTTAGGTTGCATTAAGAAGATCTTGGCTTCCAGGAAGGGGAAGTGATAATCCCACTGTACTCTTCTCTCTTAAGATCTCATATGTACTGTTGGGTTCAGTTTTGAACCCAACAGTTTAAGAAGGATACTGAATAATTAGAATGTGTCCTGAAAATAACCCTCAGGAGAGTGAAGGACCTTGAGTCCATGTCAAATGATGATAATTTGAAGAAACTAGGTATGTTTAGTCTGGAGAAATGCAAATTCTGAGGACACATCATAATTGTTTTCAAGTACATGAAGAGCTGTCATGTACAACAAAGATTAGATGTGTTCTATTAGAGGGAAGAATCAATGGCATGAAGGGGCAATTTAGGCTTGATGTCAGGAAAAACTTCCTAACAATCTGAGCTGTCCCAAAAGAAAATGGACACTTAGAGAGACAGTGGGTTCCCTCCCACCTCGATGTCTTCAAAAAAAAAGTCTGGATGACCTCTTATTAGATGTGTTAGAATGAGGACTCCCTTTGTTCACAAGGTGGACTATAAAGTTGCTAAAATCCCTTCCAACTCCCCAGTTCTGTAATTTGGGGTCTTTTAAAAGTCATTCCATCATGCATGGCTCATCCAATAGTGTTACTCCTTTCTGACTCAGAGAAAGGTGTTTATTACTCAATGAAAGGCACACTAAGAGTTAATACTTTATTAACATATTTATATCTTGCCATCTGTGATTACGAGAGACCACCTGGGGTAGTAGATAGAGAGCTGATCTCAAAGCCTGGAAGACCTTTGTTCTACTTCCACTTCTGATACATACTGCTGTGAGATGACCCTGAGCAAGTCACCTAACTTTCAGTGCTCTAGGCAACTCTCTAAAACCATGTATCAGAGAAGATGCCTAATTGCATTGTTAGAGGGAGTTTCCTCACCTGGGAGTTCCTTCTATCAACAAAATCATAGGTCCAGTCTCTATTTTCTATCCATATATGATTACATCCTATGACTAAATCAACTGAACTTGGGAGGGAGGGAGGAACCAAGTCTCCCCTTTTTCATTAATAAAATAGTGCCTTTCCTCAAGGAACCAACAATTTGACTTCTTGAGGCTGAATTCCATTTTCATAATTTATTGTTCAGAGTACAGTTATCTGTCCAGAACTTATAAGGATTGCTAAGGGATTCTCAAAACAGTATATTAATTCTAATTTAGCTTTTCATCAAGCTCTGACATCTGTTCAGGATGGGTACTAGCTAAATCTCTGCTTAACCAAATCAATATTATATACACAGAAGAGACTACCATGATTTTAGCCTACCAACTCATAAAACAAAATCAGGAAATGTATATTTAGCATCTTTTTCTGACAAAGGGTTTCATCACTTAGATGCCACAATCTTGACTAAAGAATGCTCTCTCCATGGAGACCATCAAGCATCTTGTAGGTGTGAGAAAACCTGACATAAGTTTCAGAACTGACTCCTTCATTAGTTATATCAAAAGATAAACAAATACTACTCACCCAAACTCCTCTTTGAGCTGAATGAAAAGCCCAAGAGAGAGAGTCTCTGAGTAATTAATAGTCAATTTATTAATTAGGCTAGCTGACAATAAATTATATTTGGTGGTCTCTCTTGGTAACCAAAGATAAAACCTTGGAGATCCCTGAATACCTAAATACCTTTGGAAAAGGAAGTGCCCCTGACAGATGAAAATCAACCCTGACTGGTGAACACTTAATGAGGAGGTAGACATTAATGAGAAGATGGACTTAAAGTCTTCAGCTTCTTCTGCCGAGGTGACTTGATCATAAGACTCAGCTTCCAGAAACCCTGAGGGTCTTCCTTTTCCCCTTCCCTTTTTCTTAAGAGGCCACTCTTTGCCTCATTTTTTATTAAGCATTAATCATTGAATGGGCAATGCCTCCATCAAACTGATAACTGTTAAAGACCTTAGCTTGAAAAGGCCAAGGTCCCCCACTGCATCCTGGGCCTTTTCCAGTTGTCCTGATCCATATCTGGTCACTACACCCAGATGGCTCTAGAACAGAAAGTGAGGCTGGTGACTTTGCACAGCCCTCCCCCACTTAAATTCAATTCACTTGCATGTCATGGCATCCCCTCCCTGATATCATGGTCCTCTTGGAGAAGAAAGGACAAACAGCAGCTGCTGCTTGACTGCCTCCAGCAATCTGGACAAAGAGATCCATCCCTACCCCTAGTTGATTTTCTCCTTCATAAGCTGAGTCACCCTAAATTTAATGGAGAGTCCTAAGGAAAAGGGTTCATTTTCTTGAGAACAAAAACTCACCTAAACTGGATTCTGTTTACACTTCAAACAGAAGTAAGGTTTTCTACTTGGGTGGAGTCCTGCCCAACACAAGTACCCTAGGAATTTGGGCAATCTTATCTATCAGCAA
>JAQQSK010008136.1:0-13638 GCA_028658325.1 Potorous gilbertii | reverse complement strand
CATACCCTTTGACCCAACAATATTGCTACTAGGACTGTATCCCCAAGAGATTATAAAAATGGGAAAGGGTCCCACATGAGCAAAAATATTTACAGCAGCACTCTTTGTGGTAGCCAAGAACTGGAAATCAAGGGGATGCCCATCAATTGGAGAATGGCTTAATAAATTATGGTATATGAATGTAATGGAGTACTATTGCGCCATAAGAAAGGATGAACAAGAAGATTTCAGGGAGGCCTGGAAGGACTTATATGATCTGATGCTGAGCACAAGGAGCAGAACCAGGAGAACTTTGTGCACAGCAATGACCACAGTGTGTGAGAGTTTTTTCTGGTAGGCTTGGAATTTCATAATAACACAAGAACTTACTGAACAAAAAAATCCCAATGATGGTTTTCTAAGGCAAAATGCCTTCCACACTCAGAGAAGGAAATATGGAAGTCATTCAAAGAATGTAGCAGATCATGTTTGTGTGTGGGGGGGTTTTAGTGTATTATGTTTTGATTTGTTATATGATTTCTTCCATTTATTTTAATACGACTACATAGCATGGCTATAGTGAAAATGTGCTCGATAGGAAAGTATATGTCGAACCTATACAGAATTGTATGCTGTCATGGGGAGGGAGGGGGTTAGTGGGAGAAAGGTGTGGGAGGGATAAAATCTTAATTTTAAGGAAGTGTTTGTAGAACATTAAAAAGAATAATAACAAAAAAAATTTTATTTGCACTCAGTTGAGAAAAAATAAAAATTAAATATAAGAAAAAAAAGAATGAAAATGACCAGTTCAAATACCACTGATCCACTTTCTCACTTGGTCCCATGAACAAATCACATTTGATTCCGTATTTCATCATCTATACAATGAGGTAAGCTGACTCAATGATCTTTAAGTTGTTTCAATTCAGCCAACTTTGGGAAATGTACCTGTTAGTTCATAACATCTTTCTTATAAAATTTATAGAAATAATTTTGAGAAAAACCCCTTAATTATTAAATACTTCGGACTTTTATTGACTGTCATGTATTTGAACAACTTAATTTTAAATATCATAACTCTTTTTTTATATTCTCATATTTAAAGACTTTTTCTTTTCCTTTTTGTCACTTCTTGGCATGGATCCCAGCTATTGTGAAGAGAGGTTGACAGGTTTTCAAAATAACACTAAAGGGATTAGGATGCTAATGTTCAATGGATCACTTAGGGTCATAAGAAAATAAAGTCACTTTCCCCCCATCGAATTCTGACATCATCAATTCTCATTTTGTGAGACATGATGTTCTACAAAAATGATGCCTGAACAGAAAAAAAAATATTTTTTGAATATTTTAATATGCTAACTTTTATGTTCTTGTTTAGGCTAAATTTATTGTTGACAGATGAGAGAATTACAGATTGACTCATCCAGTGTTGGAACAGGAGATCATATAATGATGATATAGTTTTATGGCTTTAATTCATAGGTTAGAAAACTGGGATTTGGGATACAAACAACACGTCATTTCACCTTAGATGGAGGATACAGGGCTTTATTTTTGATGTATTTAAGGTCTCCTGAATGCTTTAGTTCCAGTATTTCTGGAAAATATGGCAACTCAAGAAGACAAGTTCAGGGGACCCCCTTTACATTGCTTAATAGTAAATACTGCTTGTGTGATATGGTTAAATCACTTCTCAGTGTCCTAGAAAATCTTGTAAGACTTCAAGATGTAGTTGGATTGCCAATATTTTCAGGGTGAAGGAAATTTCCACATTTGGAAGTCCGGCATATGGATGTAATTTTGTATCTAGATTGTATATGTTCAAATGAAATCTACTATTGTATGCAATCTAAGGCACTGTTATACCTGAAAGTGAAGATAAGACGGCTTTAGAGGCAGTTGATACAGAGGAAAGATCACTGAGTGTGAAATCAGCAGTCCTGGCTTTGCTTCCTGATTACAATATTTTAACTGTGTGAGTCACGTAACGTTTCCGAGTCTCATTTACCTGACACCTGAAATAAGGATCATAATACTCTCACACACACATACACATACATATGTGTATACTATATATAATCTGCACATACACATGTATGTACATACATATGTGCATATACACATATAATATACACATATGTGTATACCTACACACACATATATATATATGTATACTGCTTATTCTATTAGTTGTGAAGACTGAAAGGTATAATACATGTTAAAGTGTTTTGTTATCATAAAGTGCAAGAAAAAGAAAGCAATTAATATCTTTTTATTGATTCAAAATAAACAGTTTTTACCAAGACCACAAGATGAAGCAACCTATTCTGGATAGTAATTATAAACAGCATTTATACAGCACTTTAGGCTTTGCAAAGCATCTGTAATTTTATCTCATTTGGACTTCATAAAAATCTTGAGAGGATGAGCTTAATGAGGCCTACAGATTAAATGATTTTCCCCCTATCATTTTTTTTTTATCATATCATTATTTCCCCAATCCCCTATTAAGTATCTGAGTCAAGATTTGAACTCTGGCCTGGAGGCAGCATTCTCTCACTTCAAACCCCTTCATTTCTAGAAGGAGATCTTGCACATTTGTCACTTTCTCAAAATTGTCCTCAGAGGTACAACCCTGAAGGAATACAGCTCATCCAAGTCTCTGCTGTTATTTAACACTACTTTTCCCTCCCTCAATGCTCCTCTAAACAGGAGCAAAATAAATGAAGTGAGGGAAAGAACATTTTATGTGGGAGGTCTTGTCTATTCTCTATGCAGTTCCTAGATGCAGACTTTCTACAAACTCTTTGCTCCTAGCTTCTCTAAGAGGATACAAAAGGAAGAGAGGGACCTGGCTCCAGGCAAGGCTTAAAATTTAACTCTGCATAACAGAAATAGGAATTTGAAGATAACATGTTGTCCTCCCTAAAGGCATTATCTTTCAGGTCAAACGTTTTTGATGCACATTTAAACTCCAAGGAATAATTTATTACAACTCCCTTGTGCTTAAAATTCTTTCATTATAATCCATAAACACAAAAGTCAAGATCTCTCTGGATCTTTCAGACAAAGCTCAGTGTTTTTAAACATTCCTTGGAATCAAGATAGACATAGCTATAGATTCTGCTTTGTAATCCACTGCAGGATAACAAACATCAAAGGGCGAGCTTTCCACTTTCTACTTCCTTTCTCAAAGCACGTTCTTTGTTGAGTTGTCAGAAAAACACATGAAGGCAAGTGATTGAACTAATGCAGCTTTGGTCTTGTGAATCAAAACCTAACCAGTAAGAGCTGAAGAGGGAGAATGTGATTTAACATGTCGACCAAGAATAACTAGGATATCAGTAGAATGATGGCTTAAAGTGGAGTGGGGCAATGAGTGAATTAATTAATGCATTACTATATTTCATCTGCTAGATGTGGGTACCAACAGAATGCAGGTTAAACCAGGAAAAAAATCCCTATCAATATTCACTGTGATCAAGTTGGACAAGAGATTCTGTGAAGGTAATTTGGTCAAGTCTTTGAGATTGTACTGATTTTCTTCCTCAAACAGAATCAGGAATATTATCTCACTTGGTTGAAGACAGTTTCAACTGAAGGAATTATGAATTTTAGGAGAAATTCATGAAATGTGAAACTGAACAGCAAACAAGAAATCAGCGGGTGCAAGGTAACCATTAGAGAAATACACTCATGAATGAATTGATGAAAAGAACTAGGTCAGCAAAAAGGAGAAGACATCTCCTTACCTAAGCAAGCCCATACTCACACCATTTCCCACTCAGATCTTTCTTCCTTATTCAGGTTTTTCTTCATCTTATGTAAAAACACTTTCAATAAGCCTTCACACAAAGACCATGGGTATTATTACACTATATATATAAGTGGGAATGGAATCATTGAGAGTTAGAATTAAGCTGTCAGTCTTTTTGGAGAGGTTCGTTTGTTAGGAATCTGTGAGAAGACTGCGATTTAACTCTGTCTCCTCAAGATTTCATTTTATCTTAAAGATAAAGTATCATGAGTCATATATTAAAATATCTTAAAGAGAGAGTGGAAGTTTATGGAATTTTAATTAAACTGATAATCCCCAATGAGAGAGCTGTGGAAGCATTTGTTGCACTCGTTTTTTTTCTCCCCTCTTTTGTAAAATAAGACTGGTAGAAGGTTCGAGATACAATTTGTGATGGAGTATGAACACTGTAAACCATGGAGTAGTGGAAAGGGTGAAGAGAATGTATAGAGAAATATGGGAAGATACTTTTGAACTGAGATAGTGTGGAGTAAGTGGTGTAAATGAAGTAAGTAGAACCAAGACAAAAAATATAGTTACAACAATACTATAAAGAAAAAGGGAATTTAAATACATTAGTATTCAGATTATTATACAACCAATTTATATGCCATTAGAGTGATGATGAAGTGTAACTCTTTTATGTATAGATATGGTGGACCATAAATGTGTACGATAAGACATACATTGTAAGAGTAAATGTATTGTTCATTTTATTTAACTGGACTTTGTAAGAAGTTAAATTTTATCATAGATTATTGAGAAGACATTTATGCATGTGCTTAATAGCTAGGATTTGCCTACTACTTCAACGTTTTCAAGTTACTTTAATTAGGTTCCCTCATTTGAGCTTCATAACAACTCTGTGAGGTAGAAACTATTGTTATTCTTATTTTAAGGATGAAGAAACTGATATTGAGTGAACCTAAGTGACATGCTATACGTGGAGAAAAATGAGTTGAAGATACTTTATCTATTGTGAATTCTTTTTTCGTTATTGTTCTTTTTAATTATTTTTTTTTAGTGTTCTACAATCACTTCCTTAAAATTAAGATTTTCTCTCCCCCCACCTTTCTCCCACTACCCCCCTCCCTCGCCGTGACAGCATACAATTCTGTATAGGTTCTACATATACTTTCCTATTGAGCACATGTTCACTAGTCATGCTATGCAGTCAAACTAAAATAAATGGAAGAAATCATATAACAAATCAAAACATAATACACTAAAACCCACACACATACAAACATGATCTGCTACATTCTGCGAATGACTTCCATATTTCTTTCTCTGAGAGTGGAAGGCATTTTGCCTTAGAAAACCACCAAAAAAATTTTTTTTAGTAAATTCTTGCGTTATTACGAAAATCCAAGTCTACCAGAAAAAACCCTCGCATACTGTGGTCGTTGTTGTGCACAAAGTCCTATGGTGGATTCTTGAAGACAACATACAAAAATGAAAGTCTATACAAATATTTGTACCTGTTCAGCTCCAAGTTCCCATTAGTAATTCAGTGATCAAATTAATGTAGGTATTTTTTTTTATTGATAAAAGTAACAGCCCATTCATAACTACCTGTCCTTTATAATGTTTTGTCCAGGTCTTCCCATAAAAGTCCACAAGATATTTTTACAACTTTTTTGTTGTATGTTTTAGATTTAGTGTTTTAGATTTCTTGATATCATTTAGACAATAATGGTGTACATTTTTATTCATTTGTTTTCATTCCTCCTCATTCTAATACTGGCCTATAGTTTTGCGTATTTCTAGTCATTCTCCTTTCGGATGACATTCTTTGCAAAACAAAACAAAACAAAACAAAAAACAACAACATACTTCACCAACCTAAAGCTGTAAAGAAGCTTGGTAGTAAACTAATCCAATCCTCTTTAATAAATGAGGAAACTAAGGCTCAGACAGGTTAAATAATTTGACCAAGATCACACATTTGACTAGCAACAGAAGTAAGATTTGAAATTCAGTAGTTGCTAGGAAGAAGGGACTGAACCTGTGTCACTGTTGTTTTTGAGAAGCCTCAGATGATAAAACTCTTTGTGCCAAGGTAGGTTAGCCCCTTCTCTAGCTTGCACTTTAGAAAGTTGAAAATTTAAGTGACTTGATAAGTAACATTGCTAGCATGTGTCTAAATAAAGGTTTGAACGGTGGTGATCCTGGTCAACGGACCATCTCTCTATCTTTTACTCTGTGTTATCTATGAATAAAATTTAAAATTGAAAATGTGTTATGTTCTGTTCATGATCACCATTGGTTATCTTTTGGGTAACCCTCAATTTTAAATATACAGATATTTTAATAGGAAGCTAGGTGGTACAAAAGAAAGTGTTCCAGTCCTGGAGTCAAAAAGATTCATCTTCCTCATGTGGTGATTACAAAGGTACAGAAGACATAATTTCTAGGTAATTTAACTATCTTATTAATAAGGCCAGCATATTTATTAATACAAAGATGGTTGTTTGACTGTCTCTCTTAGACCAAAAGTAAATTATGGCAACTGGTTCACAGTTTATACATACTTTACAAAGTAGATATTTCCAAGGGTAGGAATCAACCCTAATTGGTTAACATTTAAGGAAAGAATAAATATTAAAATGAGAGACTGAGAGTGACATCATATTATCCTTGCACAGAGATGTTATTTATATCCAGACCACCTCCAGGCTTGGGCAATTTAGACAATAGGGTCAGCTTACTCCCAATTTAGACAAAAAGGTCTGTCTCCACTCAAGTTGATTGAATGAAATTCACCTTAAACTAGAAATTTCTTCTAAGGTTGGGTGAGATTGGCTAGAGGAGAAGGTTAACTCAATCTTCAGAGACTGAGGTCTTGAAAATAAAAAAAGCAGGGAACCCTGAATCTACTCAAATTATTATATATTTCTTCTCTCACTGAGTTCAAATCTCATCTCAGGCACTTACTAGTTGTATGACTCTGGGCAAGTCATGTAACTGGTTTTCCTCATCTTTAAAATGAGTTAGACAAGGAAATGGCAAGGCAGCTCACTATTTTTTGCCAAAAAAACTTTTAATGGGATCATACAGAGTCATACACAGCTGAAAATGACTGAATAACAACAAAAATATTGTGATTCAGCATCAGAAATAAATATCCTATACTACCAGTCAGGGGTGGAGAACTGGCAGCCTTGAGGCCACATGTGGCCCTCTAGGTCCTCAAGTGCAGCCCTTTGTCTTAATCCAAACTTCACAGAACAAATTCTCTTAATGAAAGGATTTGTTCTGTGAAGTTTGGATTCAGTCAGAGGGCCTCACTTGAAGACTTAGAGGGCCATGTATGACCCTGAAGCTACAGGTACCTCACCCCTGTAGACTAAAGGTCTACAGAGCCGTTGTGCTGACCTCATTGTTGCATGCCTGTGAAATATGGACAGTCTACTAGCGCCATGCCAGGAAACTGAAGCACTTCCTTTTGAACTGTCATAGGAAGGTTCTGAGGATCATGTGGCAGGATAAGGTACCAGACACTGAAGTCCTTGCTCGAGCTGAACTGCCAAGTATTCCAACTATGCTTCAGAGAGTGCAATTCCAGTGGACTGGACATGTTGTTCGAATGTTAAATGTATATTTTCCAAAAAGACTATTTTATAGAGAACTCACATAGGGCAGGCAATCCCATGCTGGCCAGAAGAAACGATACAAGGATACTTTCAAGGTCTCTCTCAAGAATTTTGGATAGGACTGTGCAACATGGGAGACACAGGAACATCATGGTATGCCTGCATCAGAAAGGGTGCTGTGCTCTATGAGCAAAGCAGAATTGAAGCAGCACAAAGTAAACACAGGATACGAAAATTTAGGACATCATGGTGATGTCATTTTGGTCCTCTTCAAAGAAGGACAACAACCAACCCACCTTACACTTGTAACTGTCTCAATAATATAAAACTTATGAGGTACCTGGCAACCTCATTATTCTAGCAATATGATTGCTTGGTATGATCATATTCAGTAAGCATTTATTGTTCTCTAGCAAAATCAAGTTCTCTGCTGATATTGGCGATATAAAGACAATAAGGAAAACAACAACAGTAGTAGCAACAAAAATGTCCTGTCCAGAAGAGCTTTCATTTCAATATTATTTAGGCTTACAATTGCTATTTCCTTTTATTTTTTTCTTTTTTCCTCAAATTTATAAACTGGTTTGTTTTCAGTTTTCAACCATCACTTATTGTTTTGCTTATCTATCTCAAAGACCTGTCGATCAAATTAGATGCTTTTTAAAATGTCATCTAAATGTATCCTCCCCCTGTCCCTCCTCCACCTCTAATGTTAATAATGATAGCATGATTATAGTAAATTATTAATACGTACAAATACATCTTTTAGCTTGAGAAAATGTCCTGAAAATATTGGATGAAAAAATGAGTGATTTGGAGAGAGCACAGTTTTTTTAAGTACTATAACTCTGTACTTGAGGGTATGCCTATAGAAAATGAAGGGTCTTTGGTGGGGAGAGAGAAAGAATTCAACATTATAATCTTTGAATTTTATAGGAAAAACATGATCATGGGACAAAATTCATGTTTTGAGCAACGTAAAAGAAACAAAGGCCATGGTCTTATTTCCAAATAATTATTTTTTCTTGAATTGTGATCTATTTCCACTAGTTCCCAGCAGTGAAATATATTTGTACATATATTAAAATTAATAAAACTCCTAACTTGGAAAGTATCCCATTCTTCCCCCAAATTACCACAGTATTATTTTCTCTTTTCTTATCATGATGAGTAAATAATGACGGCAAAACTAATGAGGCTCTTACCCCTGTAATTGGGAACCTAGGCTGTTTAGCAATGATAAAGTTTGCACTAAGCAGAGTTAATGGGCCAACCAGTCAGTCCCAGTGGGTAGCTAGTCTTTAGAGCAGGAAGAAATAATGTTTAAAAGGGAGGATATTGTTCATAAAAGGCAGCTATGTTTTACTTTTAATTTTTGACTAGCGTTCATTGGAATCCCTTCCTGGCAAAAACTTAGAAATTCCAGGTGAAGAAAGCGAACAATTTCTTATGTCAGAGGTAAAAGAAATGACTTTCTTCTACTTGCCTCTCTTTCAGAAATTCATTACAAATTTTTTCTTTCAATAACAGACTCAAATATGTGAACTCTGTTGCATCTTTGAACATGACCTTTCTCAAATGACTAACAGAATGGAGAAGAAGAACATTAAGTATAAAACATTCCAGAAAAGTTGATCAGCGTAAAAGTCAAATTTCTTCTACCAAGACGAGTTTGCAGAATCACCAAAAAGATGAAAAGATAGACAGAAAAGATGGAGGCAAGAAAAGCAAGGTTACTATATCTGCAGGAATGTAAATGTGCCAATCTAGTAACAATCTTTCCAATGGTTAAAATGGTTAAAGAGAATTAGAAACATTCCTTTGCTAAAAGTATTTAACAGAGGAATTTAGATTACTCTTATTTATGTCTCCTGCAATCTATTCAAATTATTTTTACAACATATGACTGTGGAGGAATGGCAGTCCCAGAGAAGACTAGGGTAAAAGGACATTTCTACATAAATTCCTGAATTTAATTCAACAGTAATTTATTCCTTTTTTTAAGAAGATTTTTTAAGCACTGTCCATTTGACTATGTAGATTAAGATGACAATCCTTATGAAAAGTTTTTCCACAGAGATATTCAGAAGTGTGATTTGAAATGACCCCACTGATTTTATATCTAATTTTTAAAATTGTTTTAACTAGTTGAGAACGTTTCAATCAATCAGTTAATAACATAGGACTAAGTATGAGAAGTCTTTGAAAGCTGTATGATGAAATAAAATGATGCCAATAAGAAATGTTTTCTAATTGCCTTTGACAACTTGATCAAATCCTCAGGTCATAAATAAATAGCTAGAGAGTTTAGAAGTGATGCATGTTTAAATTTATGTACCGCTAAATCCTGAAAGAAATAATTTCTCCTGCCTACCTATTTCATTAAAGGACATCTTTGTTATCTTCATATGATCCAGAGAATATTGAATCTCTCACATTCCCATTAGTATGCAAGCCACATCCTCAGATCAACTGAATCTACTTTTCCCTGGACTTAATATTTGTGGGAAAGTGTTTCACAATTGCTGGGGAATCTTTTTCTACCAACTACTCTTACTATTTTTTCTTAGTAATACCCTATTCTAAAAGAGCTTTGATATTGGCCAAATAAATGATTATCACTGGTGGAAAATATCACCTTATAAGCTACACTAATTTAAATTTGATATTTATGGTCCATATGTGCCTAATCTATTTATTATTAATTATTATTTATTTATTAATGTATTTTCAGTTTTCACTATTCATTTCCAGAAGATTTTGAGTTCTAAATTTGCTCCCCATATCTCCCCTCTACCCCACCCCAAGATGGCATGCATTCTCATTAACCCCTCTCTTTGCCTACCCTCCCTTCTGTCATCGTCCCCTTCTCCTTTCCCCTTACTTTCTTGTAGGGCAAGATAGAATCCTATATCCCATGGCCTGTATATCTTATTTCCCAGTTGCATGTAAAAACAATTTTTAACATTTGTTTTTTAAAACTTTGAGCTCCAAACTCTCTCCTTTCTTCCCTCCTTACCCACCCTCATTGAGAAGGCAAACAATTCAATATAAGTGATACATGTGTAGTTAGACAAAACACTTCCTTAAGAGTCATGTTGTGAAAAACTGTATTTCCCTTCATTCTATCCCAACATCCCCCTCTCCAATTATTTTATTTTCTCCTTTGATCTTTTTTCTTTTCAAAAGTTTTTGCTTCTGAATATCAACTCTCCCAATCTTCCCTCCCTTCTATCATCCTTATCTCCTTCCCTCCTTCTTTGCTGTAGGGTAAAATATCTAATTGAGTGTATATGTTATTCCCTACTTAAGCCAAATCTGATGAGAGTGAAGTTCACTCATTCCCTCTCACCCCTCTACACTTCCCCTACATTGTAAAACCTTTTTCTTGCCTCTTTTATATGAGAGAATTCACCCCATTCTATCTTTCCCTTCTCCTCCCAATATTCTCTTTCACCCCTTCATTTTATTTTTAGATGTTATCCCTTCATATTCAATTCACTCTGTGCTATGTTGCTCTCTCTCTCTCTCTCTCTCTCTCTCTCTCCCCGCCCCCCATCTATTTCCTCCAACTACGCTAACACTAGGAAAGGTCTCATGAGTTACAAATATTAGCTTTTCATGTAGGAATGCAAAAACAATTCACCTTTAATGAATCCCTTATGATTTCCCTTTCCTGTTTACCTTTTCATGCTTCTCTCAATTCTTGTATTTGACAGTCCCATTTTCTATTGAACTCTGATCTTTTCATTAAGAATTCTTAAAAGTCACCTATATCATTGAATATCCATTTTCCTCCTGAAATATTATGCTGAGTTTTGCTGGGTAGGTTATTCTTACTTGCTATCTTACCTCCTCTATTCTCTGGAATATCATATTCCAAGCCCTTAATATAAAAGCTGCCAGATTTTGTGTTATCCTGGTTGTATTTCCCAAATATTTATATTATTTTTTTCTGGCTGCTTGCAATATTTTCTCCTTGACCTGGGAACTCTGGAATTTTGCAATAATATTTCTAGGAATTTTTTTTTCTGGGATTTCTTTCAAGTGGTAAATTTGGTGGATTCTTTCAATACATATTTTACCCTCTGCCTCTAGAATATCAGGGAAGTTTTCCTTGATAATTTCTTGAAAGATGATGTCTAGGCTCTTTTGTTTGATCATGACTTTTAGGTAGTCCAACAATTTTTAGATTATCTCTCTTGGATCTATTTTCCAGATTAGGTGTTTTTCCAATGAGATATTTCGCATAGTGTTCTATTTTTTACCATTCTTTTGATTCTTTTTTATAATTTCTTGATTTCTCATAAAGTCATTAGTTTCCATTTGCTTTTAAGGAATTATTTTCTTCAGTGAGCTTTGGTACCATTTTTTCCATTTGACCCATTCTACTATTTAAGGCATTCTTCTCCCAAATGACTTTTTAAATCTTTTTTGCCATTTGGGTTAGTCTACTTTTGAGGTGTTATTTTCTTTAGTATTTTTTGGGAATACCCTTTAGCAAGCTGTTGATTTGTTTTTCATTATTTTCTTTTTTTATTAAATAAATTTACATAATTAAGTTTCTACATTCATGTTCACAAAATTTTGGGTTCCAAATTTTCTCCCCATTTATCCCCTACCCTCTCCCCAATATATTGAGAATTCTAATTACCCATATCACCAATCTGCCCTCTCTTCTATCATCCCTCCCTTGTCTTGTCCCCATCTTATCTTTTGTCCTGTAGGGCCAGATAACTTTCTACTCCCCATTACCTGTACTTCTTATTTCCTAGTAGTAGGAACAATACTCAACAGTTGTTCCTAAAACTTTGAGTTCCATGTTCTCCCCATTCCTCCCTCCCCACCCATTCCCTTGGGAAGGCAGGCAATACAATATAGGCCATATCTGTGTAGTTTTGCAAATGACTTCCATAATAGTCGTTTTCTGTAATACTGACTATATTTCCCTCCATCCTATCCGGCCCCACATTGCTTCTATTCTCTCTTTGATCCTGTCCCTCCCTGAGTATTGACTTTAAATTGCTCCCTCCTCCCATTGCCCTCCCTTCCATCATTCACCCCACCCTGCTTATCCCCATCTCCCCCACTTTCCTGTATTGTAAGACAGGTTTTCATACCAAAATGAGTGTGCATTTTATTCTTTCCTTGGTCAAATGTGATGAGAGTAAACTTCATGTTTTTCTCTCACCTCCCCTCTTTTTCCCTCCACTAAAAAGTCTCCTGCCTGCCTCTTCTGTGAGAGATAATTCACCCCATTCCATTTCTCCCTCTCTCCTCCCAATACATTTCTCTCTCACCGCTTAACTTCATTTTTTTAAGACATGATCCCTTCCTACTCAATTCATTCTGTGCTCTCTGTCTTTCTGTGTGTGTACGTGTGTGTGTGTGTGTGTGTGTGTGTGTGTGTGTGTGTGTGATCCTACCAACTACTCAAAGACTGAAAAGTTTCAAGAGTTACAGATATTGTCTAGGCTAAATTCAAGAAATTACATGAAGGAATGTAAACAGTTCAACTTTAGTAAGTCCCTTATGATTTCTCTTTGCTGTTTAGTTTTTAATGCTTCTCTTCATTATTGTGTTTGAAAGTCAAATTTTCTTTTCAGCTCTGGTCTTTTCATCAAGAATGCTTGAGAGTCCTCTATTTCATTGAAACACCATATTTTCCCCAGAAGTATTATACTCAGTTTTGCTGGATAGGTGATTCTTGGTTTTAGACCTAGTTCCTTTGCCTTCTGGACTATCCTATTCCACGCCCTTCAATCCCTTAATGTAGAAGCTGCTAGATCGTGTGTTATCCTGATTGTATTTCCACAATACTGGAATTGTTTCTTTCTAGCTGCTTGCAATATTTTCTCCTTGACCTGGGAACAATGGAGTTTGGCCACAAAGTTCCTAGGAGTTTCTCTTTTTGCATCTCTTTCAGGGGGTGATCAGTGGATTCCTTGAATACTTGTTTTTCCCTGTGGTTCTAGAATATCAGGGCAGTTTTCCTTGATAATTTCATGAAGGATGATGTCTAGGCTCTTTTTTTGATCATGGTTTTCATGTAGTCCCATAATTTTTAAATTGTCTCTCCTGGATCTATTTTCCAGGTCAGTTGTTTTTCCAATGAGATATTTCACATTCTCTTCCATTTTGTCATTCTTTTGGTTTTGTTTTGTGATTTCTTGGTTTCTCAGAAAGTCATTGGCCTCCATCTGTTCCATTCTAATTTTGAGAGAACTATTTTCTTCAGTGAGGTTTTGCAGCTCTTTTTTCCAC
>JAQQSK010008135.1:0-13638 GCA_028658325.1 Potorous gilbertii | reverse complement strand
GCAACGGAAATCTCCTTCACTGTGTTTCTGCGCGGCTTCCACTGTTCCAGAATTTGTCAGGAGTTCTTTTTACAGGAAATCTATGGGCTGTGGGTTCGGACCTAGCTTAGGTGAGTCTTTCTACTCCGCCATCTTGGCTCCGCCTGAATTATTGTTTTGTTAATTGTTTAAACTTTTAAAAGTGTTAATAGTGTAGGTTAAATTAAAAAGGGTGCCCTATGTAATTAGACACCTCCCCCCAAGATGGTTGTTAAATATTTATGAGCAAACTCCTGTCTAACAGCCTCAGCCTCCCCAACTTACAAGGATTTCAGGCATAGACTACCATGCCTCATTAGCTATTAAAAGTACAGAAGGGAAGATTTGAACCCAAGTTTCTCTCTATCCTAAATCTAGCATTCTTTATTATATGCTGCCAGTTCTCTTCAATAGGGGATTGAGGTAAAGAATTTGAAAAGCCTTCCTATAGTATCCTTGCTGGATGGATGTTAGAAAATTTGGAGGAATATGACTGGCTGACAGTACAGAGAGCGGGTTTAGAACTGGTTGGGCCTTTGGAATGACTGGTAGTCATTAATAGTTTGAGCACAACTTAGAGAACCCCAACATTCTTTGGATGCCTGCTCCTGGGTTATTTATCATTTTTACCAATGACTGAAATATGGCATTGATGATATATTTATCACATTTGCAGAGGATAGGCTGTTGGCAATAGTATGCAAAGCTTGCAAAGGACAGAGCTGTGAAAAGAATGCTGCCCCAATTTTCTTACCTGATCTGGATTATGGCTGCCCCAATTTTCTACTTACCTGATCTGGATTATGGCTGTAGTCGAGACTATGAGGAACAAGCCAAGAAGTTGATAGAATTAATGGAATTAGTGGAAAACTTGGAAAGGGAACATGATCTTGCCAGATGATTGTTAGATCCAAAAAGATCCTGATAGGCTAGAACCTTGGAGAAATCTAATAGGATGAAACATAATAAGAATTAAAATAAAACTCCACACCTGGATTCAACAAAATTAGCTTCCCAACTCAATGCAGAAAACATTTGTAAAACACCTACCTACCATGTGTCAGGAGGCACTTTGTGAGACTCCAGCAATACAGGATAAAGAAGTACTCTCACTATATAAGATAAAGAAAGCTCACCATCATTTCTCTTGTTCCATATATTTTTTCTTCAATGCTCAATAGATAGGGCTTGGAATGTAAGCTCTTTTTTTCTTCTTTCTTTTGGTTCCTTAGCAAATTCTATCAAAGACAGCAACAATAATACTAACACTTACAACTAGCACTTACAGAGCACTTTTAGGTTTTCAAAGAAGGCCAGAAATATTCTCTCCTTTTATCTTCACGGCAATTCCGGGAGAAAAGAGTTTGATGGTTTTTAGATGAGAAAGCTGAGGCATAGGTTAAATAATCTGTCCTGGGTCACACATCTAGTATATATCTGAGTCTGGATTTGAACCCAGTGCACCACCAGCCTATCTCCAGGCAAAAATGAAACCGGCTTTGACTATTTGAATTTATATTCTACTAGTAGGATACAACAAGTATAAACAAACAAATAAATGAATGAATTAATAGATAAATAAATACACAACATATATAAATAAAGTATATATATATATATATATGTACATAAAATATACACAAAGTAAATGGGAGTGGTTTTCCAGCAGAGGTGTCTAGCTTGTGAGAATCAGATCAAAATGTAATTAGGAAATGTTAAATTAACTAAAAAAGGCTACAAAGCAATGTGGATAATGTTTATTTGTAGTTTTCTAAGTTGACATTTGACCTGGGAGGGATCCTTTTCTGTTGGAGTTTGACACCATTAGTGTATAGCACTGACATTTGGCGGGGGATCAGCAAAGACCTCTTCAAGAAGGGGAGGCCCAAGTGGAGTCCAAAAGGGAAATAGGGTAAAGGTCAGAAGAGAAACCATTCCAAAACATGGGGGGAGAGTCAGAGGCAGGGGAGCAGGAGATCTCATGTTGCTAACTGGTAACAGCAAGCAAGCCAGTTTGGTTGCAACATAGAGTATAGAAGGAAGTGCAGTCAGCCTGGAAAGGCAGGTATGTGCTTGATTGTGTAGGACTACAAACAGAAGTTTATATTTTGTTCTGCAGGAAAGAAGGGATTACTGAAGCTTCTTGAGCAGGGAAGTGACATAGATTTGTTCTTAGGAATATCAATTTTGGAAGTGAACAGAAGACATACAGAAAGTTGTGTGTTTGACCTTCGTTGCTGAAGAAGACCATGCCATCAGAGAAATAATGACATGACTCTCATTTGACTTTGTTTTGAGTGAGGGAAGGCTGTGCAGCTCACCAGCCTCATTTCTCCTCCAGAGCCATCTGAATCCAGTGACCAGATACTCATCAGGATGACTGGAGATGACCCAGGATGAGGCAATTGGGGTTAAGTGACTTGCCCAAGGTCACACAGCTAGTGAGTGTCAAGTGTCTGAGGTGAGATTTGAGCTCAGGTCCTCCTGACTCCTGCACTGGTGCTCTATCCATTGTACCACATAGCTACCCCACATATGGAAAGGGGATAATCTGAAAGCAGGGAAACCACTTGGGAAGTTATTGCAAAAATCCCTGTATATGTCTTTCATATATGATCTCTAGATATATGTGTTCCTTCCATGTATACGCTCCATATGCACGTCCTATCTGGGTATTCCCAGTGCATATGCTCCTCCATGCATGTTCCTAATTATGTTCCCTAAGTATATGGGGAAAATGTTTGGTTGATACTTTCCTTAATTTTCTATTTAATTGTATGCCTTTTCTTTGAACTAATTGCATCTCCTGAGTGACTAGTAAAAGTGAATGAGTTGGTGGTGGCCCATAAGCTTTGGTTTTGAGTGAACGTAGATTTACATAGTCCCTTGAACCTGAGGTAGTTTCTGAGGGCCCCATTTTTGAGCAGCAAATGCTTCCAAGTATTATATTAGAACAGATCAAAGATACAGTCTTCTCAAGTTCTTTCTTTTAAATCATCCTTTTTAAAGATTAATAAAATAACTGCTAATCAAATTGTGATGAGGAAATCATATGGTTCTGTGCAGAATACAGCTGAACTTCATACACTCTGGATTTAGAACAAATTAAGGTTCATTCTGACTTGGCAAAATGTCAGTTGTTTCCAGTTTTTTTTCTCTTCTTTTTTTAATGGATGTGTGGGAGTGGTGGTAGGTTTAAGTAGAAGTTTCTGACAATTCTCAGGCATCAAATAGTTATGACAAAATGCATTTGGATGATCTGATTATTTTTTAAAGAAATACATATAAATTATATTTCCCTCATACTATTTAAGAACGTTCTTGAAAACACTCACTTTCCATTTTATTTGGCCTACAATCAACAGATTGTTTGCCATGGCTCCGTGGACCCCTAAACATTACTAATTCCCCTCCCTCGGTTGCTTAGAACAAATGGGTAATGTTGCCTGTCTAAGATCAGGAAGAAGGTTCCTCAAGTTTCTCCCATATTCTTTCTTAAAGCTGTTTTAACTTTGGTCAGTTGCTATTTTCTGACAAGCTTCATTTCCTCTCCAGCTGTCAGTGGGGTTGAGGTGGGGGGTCACTTGGTAAAAGTATGTTTGTTTAGGGAGTCATGCTATCTTTCATCCCTGGCACTGGAGCTCACCTGTTGTAAGGACCATTCATATTCGTCTAGTCTCCAGACTCAATGGAGACTGCAAGCAGATCTGGGATGAGGTGACAAAGACCATAAAAAAGGTCTATTTACTTTAGGTCAGATACGGAGGGACTTCTGATAGGCAGCCACTGATGTAAGTGGAAGTAAACATCCTCCTGACTATATAGGATAAAGAAAGCTCACAATAATTTCTCCTTTCTTATCTTTTTTTTCAATTAAGTCTCAGTAGGTAGGAGGACCTGGAATGCAGGTTCTCTTTTTTTTTTTCTTTCTTTCAATTCATCAGCA
The DNA here is from genome assembly GCA_028658325.1 of Potorous gilbertii. Classification (NCBI taxonomy): domain Eukaryota; kingdom Metazoa; phylum Chordata; class Mammalia; order Diprotodontia; family Potoroidae; genus Potorous; species Potorous gilbertii. Next base: position 9,674 of record JAQQSK010008135.1, on the reverse strand, counting down.
AATTCTATCAAATCAATGTTGCTGGAGTTTCAGTTTAACATTGATGTTTTATAGTTAATGAAAAAGTCATTGATAACTTCCTTAATAGAGACTTCTTTTCTTATCCACAGACAGAGAGACCCAGGAAAAATGACTAGTATTATATTTTATAGAATTGGTAGAAACTAGTCCAGGCTCTCTCCTCCTTACTTTTCCTTTTCTTTAATATTATAAAAAATATTTCATTTGGGTTATTCATAAGTTTCTATAGTACTGTGGTGTAACAACTTGGAATTTGAGGTATCAGGATTGCAAGTCTTTAAAATAAAATAATGCACAGCCACATATTTATTTATGTAATATAAACATTATTTTAAAAGTATAAGACTGTGCTATAGTGTGAGAAATTATTATAAGCTTTCTTTGCCCTATCTTGGTGAGAGAATATTTATTTCTGTTTATCTCAGTGGTAATATCACAATTTCCCCAGTATGTGACAAAACAAAGAGACCTATTTATGTTCAGTATTTTGATGACTGACACAGTGTGCGGTTGTGTGTAGAGGGCTGCTATCGGCATCAAAAAGACCCGGGTTCAAGTTCTTTCTCTGACATATGCTGGCTGTATGATGCTGAAAAAAATAATTTGATTTAGTGCCCCCAGGCAGCTCTCTGGAAATTATAAATTGTAGACCAGTTGTCAATATACTTTGGTAGAGAAAGTTTACTCACCAGGAATTTCCTACATTGATGAAATCACAAGTCCAGATCTACCCCTTCCCTTTCTCCTCTCTGTTACCCCTCCTCCCCAATGTGCAAGGAACATCAGTAACTACTGTGTAAAATATAAAGATATCTATCTTATCTTATCTATCTATCTAATCTGTCACTGCCCTTGAGAAACTTACATCTAGTATACCTGTCTTGTATTTTAGTTATTTGTGTGTGTATAACTGACCAATGAAAGACATGTTGGAATATATGCTTGTGGGATTAAGAAATACAAGAGGCTAGAGCTTGTATTGACTAGAAAATTCATGTGTAGCAAAAGTGAGAGATACAGCTGGAAAAAATAAATATGGAGGGTCTTGGCTACTGCACTAAGAGCTCTGGGTTTTGTTAAGTAGGCAATGATAATGAATAGAGCTAACATTCATATAAATCTTTAGGTTTTTTAATATCCTTTACATATCATCCCCTTTGTTCTTCATAACATCCTTACTGATATAGATTTTTGCCTTTTGCAGATGAGGAAACTGAGGCTTAGGGAGATTAAATGACTGACCAAGAATAAATATTAAATGAGGATTTGAACCCAAGGCCAGAACCCTTGGCCGTATCTTATACTGGTTCCTGAGAAGGGAAATGATATGATTAAAATGGTGTTTTAAGTAACCTGAGGTGATGGTGTATAGAATGGAGGTGAAGCAATAATAGACTGGAGATAGGGAGATCTATTTAGAGAGTATTGTAACCATAAGTATAACAATAACTACAGCAATAGAAATGATGGGAGGAAATATTCAGTAGGGTGACCCATGAGGTGTGGTAAGAAAAGAATCAATAACCTTTGGCAATTGATTAGATGGAAGAGTGATGGATGGGGAGGAATCAGAGGTGATCCCAAGGCTTGCAACCTTTGTGACTGGAAGAAATACCATTAATGGAAATAAGGAAATTAAAAAGGATGGAGTGATTTGGGAGGAAAGATGATGAATCTGGCTTTAACCATATTTGAGTTGGAGGTGATAGAAAGACATCTAGATGAAAATACTGATCAGGAAGTTAAAATTTGGAACTGGTGCTTGAGAGAGAGGTTAGAACTTCATTAGAGAATTGGCTAGTTGGTACAATGGGTAGAGCATTGAGCATGGTGTTGGGAAGACCTGAATAATTCAAATCTAACTTCAGAAACTTCCTAGCTGGGCAAGTCATTTAACTTCAGTTTCCTCATCTGTAAAAGGACAGTAACAGCACCTCCCTCCCAGCATTGTTGTGAACATCAAATGAAATAAAACTTGTAAAGTGCTTAGCGTAGTGCCTGGAGCATAGTAAGCGCTATATAAATGCTAGCATTATTGTTTTTTAAGTTACTAGATGAGGCTATGGGAGGTAGATAAAGTCTAAGAAACTGAGTGTATGTAAAGAGCAGATGGCTAAACTTAGCACTGCATGCAGTACTTTGTGTATAGTGTGTGTGTGTGTGTGTTGGATTGGATGGTCAGAAACTTCATTTTGCCTACCTTTTACCTGATCCTTGTGCTGGCTTTTGTTCTGTGACTAAGGGACTTTTAATTTTAACTTTCACACCTATAAATAGGTATAAAAACAAGACAAAAATATTTCTGACCTACCCTTTCAGGGAAGAGTATGAATGGAGTAGAAGTTAGAATATACTGTGAATTTTCTCCTTAGATATTTGGAGGACTGATCAGACTGACCCTAGATAGATTTTAGGAAATAGATTTTGGGTTTGGGTTTTTTCCCCCTTTGGTACTTAAATTTAGATTTTAGGTTCTTTTCAGCCTCTAGGTAGACCTCACAAGGGAATATTTGCAATTACTAAATAACACAACGTTGGTAGAGAGAGAGTTCCCTATATCAGTGCAATCACAGAACAACCCCTATCTTTTCTCCCCCAAGAATTTGCTGCCAGGGTTAAGATTTTTAAGAGCAACATTTTAAGTATCAGTTTCCATCATTTTAAGGGGAAGGCTACTAACATTGGGAGATACTATCTTTAGATTGTTTCAGTTTAGATTTAAGGCAGTGTCAAGGCAACAAGAGTGAATGAGCTGAGACTTTGCCTTGTTTGATAAATAGCCACTAAAATCTTCCCCACTTTTGAGCAGTTGGGATGTGTAACCTTGGGCAGTTGCAACAATGATTGGCATTCATGCAACACATTAAGATTTGCAAAGCACTCTACTTGCTTTATCTTAAATTTGAGGTACAGTAGAAAGCAGACTGGTCCTGGAACCAGAAATCGGACTTCAATGACCAGCATTGCTGCTTGCCACCTATAGGACCAAGGGCCAATCATTTAACCTCTCTGGGTCTCAATTCCTCTTACATAAAGGGAAAGCTGGATTAGGTGGTCACTTTCAGTTCTAACTTTAGGAATATAGGAATAATTCAGTTCTCTACAAAACATCATCCGGTTGGGGAAATGGAATCTCACCTGAAGTGGCTTGCTACTAAATGTCGGAAGGAGAATTTGAGCCCAAATACAAATCACTTCATCTCTCAGTCTCAGTCTCTTTATTTGTAAAATGAGGGAGCTGGACTAGAGGATCTTTAAGGTGGGTTCCTTCAGCTCTAAGATACCATGACATTGTGATCTATTCCCTTTTATTGATTGTAAACATCCCTGCCTTTTCTATTTGTCATTTGGTGGGTGGCAGTTGGGTGAGAAAAAAACCAAACAAACAGATAAGGAAGTTTGTAAAGTTTACCCAGCTCAGGGTCAACCAAATAAAGGGACCTTTTTACCTTCACTTTTGAATCCTCAATATTTTCATAAATCAAACCTACAAATGTTTGAGAAAAGTGCCATTACTCCAAACTCCTTTTCAATATGGGAATAGTATTTTAAGTAAGTAAGTAAGTATTTTAAGCCTTCCTGTTAGTTTTGTATGGCTCATGTCTCAGTCACGTAGTCTGTGCCAAATAAAAGGATGTGGTATTGAACATGGTTTAATTCCTGGATCCTCAGTATTTCAGGAGGAAATTGTGCTACTCTACTTTATTAAGCTTTACTCAGTTAGCCCTTTAGTATCTGAGCTTGTTTAGACAGTGGCAGAGAAAGATATAATCTCAGTTACAAAGGACCTTGGAAGATATCTATTCTAGTTTCTTATCCTATGTAAGAATTACTTCTTCTACCCTTTGGGCCTTATTTGTATAATAGAACCCCCAAACTACCAGTGGCTTGCCATGTGACTTTGGGAGAGCCACTTTACCAAAATTTACTTATTCTTTGTCTTCATCTGTTCAAGTGATTATGGTTGCGGACTGAATAGATGAAAAAACTTTCCAATTTAACATCTGGAAATGTAGTGAGGCTCTTGGCTCAGCTTTAAGGCTGCTCATTTGAATAAATATCTATTGAATGCTTGTTACATGCAAGGTGCTATGTTAGGTACTTCAAGTGAATATAATCTCTGTCCTCAAAGACTTTATATAATATATTAGATTTTTACAAAAAACTCTGAAAAAAAGACAATATCTGATAAATGCTCTAAGAGGTACAAAATGCTGGGGTGTCAGAAGAGAGAGGAAAAATGAACATCTGGTTAGGGAAATTGGGATAGACTTCATAAAGCAGGTATTACTTGAGATGGGCCTTTCTAAGATTTTGATAGGGAGAGATCATATGAGGGAAGATGGGGAAATGAGTAATGGAGGCAAGTTAGAAGAACATTAAAGGTTGGCAAATGGTGTGAGCTAAGGAGCTGAAGCAGAAAATTGTGGTAACAAGTAATCCACCCAGCCTTAGCCTCCTCCAGTCACAGAGATTACAGGCTTACCCCACCACAACCTTGCCTGGTTCAACAAGCATTTATTAAGTACTTACTATGTGCTAGGCACTGGGGGAAGAAGGGGTTGCCTTTGTGTGCTTAGTATACTTAGCCAGCAATCATCTCTGCAGTCAGGGAGCTCACATTTAAATAAAAAAGACAATGAGTACATAATTGGACAGCTACAGGATATATACAATACAGTATGAGGAAGGTAATTTGGAAGGGAATGTATCCAGTAGCTGTGGGAAGCCTCCCTCCCTCAAAGGCATTCTGTCTTTGGTGCTCTGTCCTCCAGTGACCAATAGACCCAGGCACTGGAGAAGACAGGGACTGCTGTATTTTTTCCTTCTCTAGGGCCTGTGGTTTATAGAAAGGAAGATTATTTGGTCTGGGTGGGACAGAACCCAAGCTAACCAGCTTGTTTCCACAAGCAAAGAGGACCTCTTGGCATGTGCCTAATGAACCTATTAGATAAATATGGGACTGTTCAATCAAAAAATCAGCACTCATTTATTAATTTCCTACTGTATGCTAGGCACTATTTTGTAGATACAAATATAGAGAATGAAATAGTCTCTGTTCTAAGGACCTTACATATTAAAGGAGTGATTATATATGTCTATATACATGTTATGTATACACATGCATGTGCATATATGTATGTACATAAATATACACGTATATATAAAATCAAAGTATATACATATACACATACATGTATATAGCCTTTTAGTATCTAGGCTTATTTAGAGAGTTATAAAGAATACTATAATCTCAAGTGAACATATATGGTTATGTATATGTATGTATGTGTATATACATACCAGAAGGTGGTAAAATATGTGGTGGTTAGGAGGGAAGACTCTAACAGTTAGAAGGCTCAAGAAAGGTTTCCTGTAGAAAGTGGAATATTAGCTGGTACTAGAGGCAGTTGGATGGTGCAAGGGATAAAGCCCTGGGTTTAGGGTGAGGAAGATCTTGAGTTCAAATGTGGCCTCACACATTTACAAGCTATGTGACCCTGGGTAAGTCACTTACCTTCTATTTACCTTATTTTCCTTAACTGTGAAATGGAGACAATACTCCATTTATTTCCCAGGGATGATGTGAAGAAAAAAATGAGATATCTGTATAGTACTTTACACATTGTAAGTGCTATGTAAATGAATTTTGAAGTAAGGGAGAAATTCTGTGAAGTGGAGATGAAAAGTGCATTCCAGGTATGGGGACAACCCAGTGCAAAGGTGCTGGTCATTCACAATCTGACTCTCAAAATGATTTGCATGTACGAAGATTAGAGCTGAGAACTGGATTAGCCCTGGGAACTGAAAGGAATTTTCTCACCCTCCAATTTAAATAGTAAACTGAATTCCAGAAGCTGGGGAAAGAGGCAGAAACAAGCAATTTGAAAGATAGACACTTTTGAAGCGTTTTTCTGATTGCCTAAGGGTACTGAATTCCAAAAGAATCCAGATAGTGTCTGAGGTTAAGGTCTTTAAGATCCCTCTCCCTTACAGCATAGTAGCTGTAGTTCCATATAGCCGCACATATTTATTAAGTGCCTACTGTGTACCAGCCAACTGTGCTAGTCCTGGGGATACCTGGAATACTCAAATGGATCTGTGATCTCATAATTTCAGAAGTTTTCTCTGGTGATATGGCTCTCAGGCCCTCCCATGACTGTCCTGTGTGACCCTTACCTTTGTCCTCTGGTAAGCTCGAAAAGGTGATTCATTCAATGGACTGGAATCTTCCACATTTTTTTTTTTGACATAGCCCTTGCCCACAATCTATATCTATATCGTATCATCTCGTGTCATGTCATGTCATGCCATGTCATATCATATCTATCATCTCTATATCTATATGTGTCTATCTATCTGTATCTGTTTAACTATCATCTACCTATCTCCTATCATCTACCTATCTCTTATCATCTATCTATCTATCTATCTATCTATCATCCATCTATCACAGCATAGCAGAGAGAAAAGAACAGATTTTTCTGCTGTCGGTCCCTTCCTCCTCTTGAGTTATCTTCCATCTTCTCTCTATATTGGGTAATTTCTCTCCAAATTGTCTTCCCATTTGCAATGTAAGAAACATGAGAACAGGAATTATTTCTGTTTTCTTTTTTTTGTACACCTGTACACAATACCTGGTACATAGTAAGTACTTCATAAATGTTTGCTAATTTGATGAATTGATAACCTTGAATTCCAGGCAAAGGTAGAAAAGTCATAGCTTACATGGACAAAATGGATTTCTGTCGTTCCCTAGACATATCATCTCCCACTTCTGAACCTTTGCATAGCATGAAATATTCTCCTTTCCCCTTAAAAGGATCTCTGTCCTTAAAGGAATAGCTCAAGTGTCACCTCTTATAGGAGCCCTTTCCCTATTCTCCCCAATTAGTGTTCTACCTCAAAATTACTTTGTATTTATTTTGTGTATTTTTATATTTACTTTTTGGTGACCCTCTGCTTCTTCCCAATATAAGGCAAGCCTCATAAGATAGGGATTGTCTATTTTTTTTTTGTATCCTTCACACATAGCACAATGTTGGGAGGCAGAAGTCAGTGATTTTCAGACACACACACACGTATCCTCATGGTACATATTCTTTGCTGTGGGATGTGAAGCATATTGTTAGGTGTTTAAGTTGACAACAGGAAATGATCTCGGACAGGCAGGCTTTCCAAGTCTTAGAATTCTTCTATCTCTTCTTCCCCTATTCCTATCATCATGATTCTTAGCAGCAGAAGAGGAAGCTATCTAAATCTCTGTATGTTGAAATGCTGTCACAACCTTTCCAACACTAAGAAGGAAGACCAGCGATCAGACTACTGGGGCTGGATGTGAACTACTAGAAATCTCTGGGTTTGGGGAGGACTTCTGCATATTTCTGCATAACTTCATTGTCCCATGGTACATACACCATTAAGAATCACTTGCGCAGCCTTTTGGTGTCTCCCTGGCACTCAACTCTTACCTGTAGCTCCAAGAAGAAGTAGAATGTGCAGTGGCCACACTCAGGTAAACTGATAGGTTAGCAAAAAGCATGTGGGGTGTGTCTAGCCCAAGTATGTGAAGACTATCTGGGGCAGAATGGGCAGATGAGAACAATTTGTTCCAATGTCCATGAAGGTGACTGAAGCAGACTCGGTAGAATGCTTAAAACTTGGTCACACATCAAAAACTGTCGTCTACCACATCCTGGGGCCATTACAGGCGTCCTGACTTTTGTGCTTCTACAGAGAGAATAAGGTTGACAACTTTGTGCAACTCACAAAGTTGTGTCTCACTTAAATCCATTTCACACCTGAGTCAAGGCATCGCCATAAGGTCATTGATCCTCTTAGAAACAATGCCAAGCAAGACTGAACACTTAATAAATGTTTGTTGTCATCAGATTGAATATAGGCATATTGATTAGGTGCTTCCCATGAAGGTCTGGATATATAATGTCAACCTAGAAGCCCTATTTATGGGCAAGTGTCAAATTTACTGGTCAAAAACATGAAGATTAGAAAGATTTTTATGTATATTGACATATATATCTCTATATCTCTTTTGGGAAGTAATCATAGTATACTATCTTTTTTTTTTTTGTATCAAAGCAGAGAAAGGGTAGGAGAAAAGAACAGAAAATAATGGCTAAAATATCCCCTCAGGGGCAGTGGGAAAGGACCTAAAGGAGAAACTTCGGCACTTTGCCATACCTATCAAATAATTAAAGCCGATTCCTTATCTTATGCTCCAAAGTGTGTAACTGGGAGGTGGAAACTTCAAGAATCTCCTGGGATCAATGCTTGGCTTAAGGAACTGGCTGAGAGGAGGCAGAAGGAAGCAAATGTTGTTTTTGATAAAGAGCCAATAATACTTTTCATGATACTTGGTCCTCTTTTTGATTCAAGTGATTTGATTGAAAAATTTCTGTCTGAAAAGTAGTTTTCACTTTTGTTTATCTTCTTACAAAATTTTTAATAACTCATACACCTTATAAACAGCTCCCTAGAGAAAACAAAAAAAAAATAGCTTATCTTGCAATGAAGAGTTAAGAGTGTGGGTGTGGATTGTGGTATGGAAAGAAGAGAGAAGTGGGATCTCGCTTTTATTTAAAATAAAAACAGTGTGAAATGAGGGAAGGCTGGTAGGGAAAAATATGATTCCAAGTATCCTCTCTTTGATTTGAATATGTCTAACTCTCCTTAATAAGGAGAGAAATAATAGAGACCATATATAATTTATATTCTATGAAGCAGACTTTGAGACTCAGGATGAATAACATTTTGAAAACAGATCCATGTCAGTAGATTATGGGGAGGATCAAGGGATCCGAGCCTTAAAAACAATGTCTAGGGGGCGGAGCCAAGATGGCGGAGTAGAAAGACTCACATTTGCTAGCTCCGAACCCACAGCCCATGGATTCCCTCTAAAAAGAACTCCTGACAAATTCTGGAACAGTGGAAGCTGTGCAGAAACACAGTGAAGGAGATTTCCGTTGCAGAGAGCCCTGAAAAACCCACCGCAAAGGTACCCCGGACACGGGAGCGGAGTCCTGCCCGGCTGAGCATTCCCCTCCCCCGCCCCAGCCACGCGGCACTGAGAGGAGCGAGCAGACCCAAGCAGGCGTCAGGGACCTGAATCTCCAGCAGCTGCGAAGGTCCCTCCACCCACAGACGCACAGGTCAGTGAGAGAGAAGGGCTGAGAGGGGAGCGGGGTATTTCCAGGACTCGGACCCCCGGCAGCCGCGGCAGAGGCAAGGCGGAGGCAGCTTGGCCAGAGACTCCCGGGAGGGGCAGGGGCTCCTCGGTGTCTCCATTGCAAGAGATCTCTGCATAAATCCCCTGAGGGAACTGAGCCTGAGAGGCGGCCCTGCCCCCACCTGAGAACTAGCAGATAAGCTCCCATTGAAGAGCAGTCAGGCCTGCCGCCAAAAGCCCTGAGGCTGGGGAGCAGCATTTGAATCTCAGACCCCAAGCACTAGTTCGGGCAGACCTAGGCTGGGGTGGAGAGGACTCTCAGAAGTCAAGTAACTGGCTGGGAAAATGCCCAGAAAAGGGAAAAAATCTAAGACCATAGAAGGTTATTTTCTTGGTGACCAGAGGATTGCGCCATTCCTCTCTGAGGACGAAAAGATATGCTTACCATCAGGTAAAGACATAGGAG
>JAQQSK010008134.1:0-13639 GCA_028658325.1 Potorous gilbertii | reverse complement strand
TTTGCCGGATGGTTGAAAAGTGAAATCTCATAGTTATTTTAATTTACATTTTCTTATGTTATTTAAAGCATTCTTTCATATGCTTATTGATAATTTGCACTTAACGCAGCCTCTGAAGTTGAGATACAATAAAGCACGATCAGTTCTCTGCTGTTTGTGCTAATTTTGGCCTAACAATTAACACTCAGAAAACAAAGGTCCTCCATCAGCCACCACCACAGCATCTTTATGTGGAATCATCAGTTACAGCAAATGGAGAAATTCTGAATGCTGTGACTAAGTTCAATTACCTTGGTAGTGTCCTTTCCAGGATGTAAACATTGATAATGAAGTTGATTACTAGAGCTAACTCAATGTTTGGGAGACTCCAAAGGAAAGTATGTGAGAGAAGAGGTTTTAGACTTACTACCAGATTGAAAGTCTATAGGGTTGTTGTGCTGACCTCATTGTTGTATGTCTGTGAAACCTGAACATTTTCTGGATTCCAGCACTATGCCAGGAAACTGAATTGCTTCCATTTGAATTGTCTTAGGAAGACTCTGAAGATCACCAGGGAGGATAAGATACCAGACACTGAAACTAAACTGCCAAGCATTCAAACTCTGTTTCAGAGAGCTCAGCTCCAATGGACTGATCATATTGTTCAAATGCAAAATTAATGGTTACCAGAATGACTATTTTATGGAGAACTCGCACAAGTCAAGTGTTTACATGGTGGTCAATACAAGGACACTTTCAAGGTCTCTCTGAAGAACTTTGGAATTGATTGTGTGACATGGGAGACATTGGCACAGGATCACTCAGCATGATATGCCCACATCAGAGAAGGTCCTATGCTTTATGAGCAAAACAGAATTGATGTAGTTCAAAAGAAGCACAAATGCACAAATTTAGAGAATCCACCTAGATGTTCACACAGACTATTGTGCCTGATCTGTGGTAGAATATTCCAAGCTTATATTGGTCTGATCAGTCACAGTTGCACACACTGAAATTTGACTCTAGCATAGTGATATCATTTTGGTCCTCTCTGAGATTAAAGGACAAAAATCAATTGCTAATTTGTATTTCTTGTTTTAAAAACTACCTCTTCATATATTTTGATGATTTGTTTATTGGGGGATGACTTTTAATGTTACATCTTTATATTAATTTCCTACATACTTTTGAAATTATATATTTATCACAAGTATTTTGGAACCTGTTTTAGACATTTTCTTTTTTTAATCACTTCCTCCCCTTTATATTCTGTCTTTCTTGGTAACCTCATTAGTTCTCATTCCAGCTTTTTTTCCTCTTTCCCTGAACTTCACTTTTAGATTACCAGTTGCCAATTGGACATTTCAAAATGAGTGTCATGGAGACATTGTATACTAAACATGAAGAAAATTGAACTCATTTTCTCCCTAAACCCTTCCCTTTCTAAAATTCCATATTTCTGTGGAATACTCCACTATCCTTTCAGAGTCTCAGATTCTTAATCTCAGAATTATCCTGGACTCTTTATTGACCTCATATCACATATTCAATTAGATAGTAAGTCTTGTCAGTTCTCCTTTCACAACATCTCTCACATATGGGTCCTTTTCTCCATTCATTCATATAGCTATGAAACTAATTTCAAGTCTTCATTATCCCTAACTTTGATTATTCCACCATGGTCTTCCTGCTTCAAATTTCTACTTCAGTTCATCCTATACACTGCTGTCAAAATACTAGGTGCATTAGAAATGCTTGTTGATTTGGATGGTTACTATCATCTTGGGGCCTCAGATCACTCTCCAAACTCCCCAATCAATTTGGTCCATGATTCATTGCCTTCTCTAGACCAGTGGTTCTCTAAGTGTGATCTGTGGATCCCTGGGGGTCCCTGAGGCTCAGGAGGTTCTTGAGGTTGAAACTATTTTTTAAAAATAACAACTCAAGGTATTATTTGCCTATTAAAATGTGCCTACCTTTTCAAACTACATGCCGTAGGAGGATTGATTTTCTTAATATACTTCAAACATACTTAATATAATTCAAAACATACTGCAACAGACTGAAGGTAGCATCACTTAGAATCTGTCTTCCATGAATTCATTCATTAACAAAAATTGCAAAAATATATTAAAACAATACCACACTCATTATTTTCGTATTGGAATATAGTTAAATTATTTTTAATAAAAACTTATGTTAACATTAATTTGTTTATTACTATTATCTGAAAATGAATGAATATTTGAAAAATATCAGCTTTTTTTTATAATATGATAAATATCTATAAATTAACCCACAAAAATTTTTAGTTTTTTTTAAAGTATAAAGGGGTCCTGACACCAAAAAGTTTGAGAACTGCTGCTCTAAACTAACTCCTACCACTTCCTCCTACCCTCTTTGGACTCTTACTTTCTTTGCCTTCCAGTTTCTTTTCTTAAATATGAATAGTATTTTATTTACATGAAGAGACAGTTTTTAATATTCATTTTTATAAGATTTTGAGTTCCAAATTTTTCACTTTCCCTCACTTGCCTCCCAACTCCCCAAGATGGCCAGCAATTTGATATAGGGTATCTATGTGCAATCATGTTACACATATTTCCATATTAGTTGTGTTGTGAAAGAAGTAACAGAACAAAGGGGAAAAGTCATGAAAAAAACAACAAAGTAAGTGAAAATAGTATGCTATGATTTGCATTCAGGTTCCATAGTTATTTCTATGGATGTGGATAGTATTTTCCATCATGAGTCTTTTGGAATTGCCTTAGGTCATTTTATTGCTGAGAAGAGCTAAGTCTATCATAGTTGATCATTGCACAACATTGATGTTACTGTATACAATGTTCTCCTGATTTTTCTCACTTTAATCAGCATTAGTTCATGTGAGTTTTCCCATGTTTTTCTAAAATCTGCCAGTTCATCATTTCTTATAAAACAATAGTATTCCATTATATTTATATACCACAACTTATTTAGTCATTCCCCCGTTCTCCTCAATTTCTAATTTTTTGCTATCACAAAAAGAGCTTCTATAAATATTTTTCTACATGTTGGTCCTTTCTCCCTTTTTAATGATCTCTTTGGGATAGAGACATAGTAGTGGCATTGTTGGATCATAGAATATGCACAATTTGGTTAGTCTTTGGGTATAGTTCCAAATTACTCTACAGAATGGTTGGATCAATGCACAACTCCACCAACAATGCATTTGTGTCCCAATTTTCCCACATCTTCTCCAATATTTATCATGTTCCTGTTTTGTCATATTAGTCAATCTAATAGATATAAGGTGGAAACTCAGAGTTGTTTTAATTGGAATAGTGATTTAGAGTCTTTTTTATATGATTGTGGGTAACTTTAATTTCTTCATCTGAAAACTAATTGTTCATATCCTTTTACTATCAATTGGGGAATGACTTGTTTTCTTATAAATTTGACTCAGTTGTCTAAATAGTTGAGAAATGAGGCCTTTATTAGATACACTGACCATAAAAATTGTTTCCTGCTTTCCTTCTAATCTTGGTTGCATTGGTTTTGTTTGTGCAACACTTTTTAAATTTTATATAGCCAATATTATTTATCTTGCATTTCATAATGTTCTCTATCTCTTGTTTGGTTACACATTCTTCCCTTCTCCATAGAGCTGACAGATAAACTATTCCTTGCTTTCCTGATTTGCTTATGCTATATCCCTTTATGTCCAAACCATTTTTTTTACCTTATCTTGGTATACACTGTGAGATGTTCATCTTTGCTCAGTTTTTGGCATACTATTTTCCAGTTTTCCCACCAGTTTTTGTCAGATAAGGAGTTCTTCTATCAGAAACTGGAGTCTTTGGTTTTATCAAATTGTAGATTACAGTATTCATTTACTACTTTGTCTTGTGTACCTACATATTCCACCAGTCTATTTCTTGGCCAGCACCAAATATTTTTGATGATTGCCACTTTATAACATAGTTTTAGGTCTGGTATGGCTAAGCAACCTTCTTATGCATTTTTTCATTAATTTCCTTTATGTTCATGTCCTTTTGTTCTTCCAGGTAAATTTTGTTATTATTTTTCTAGCTCTATAAAATAATTTTTATGGTAGTTTGATTAGGATGACATTGAATAAGTGAATTAATTTAGGTAGAATTGTCATTTTTATTATATTAGGTTGGCCTACCCATAAGGAATTAATGTTTTTCAAGTTACTTAAATCTCTTTTTATTTGTGTGAAAAGTGTTTGTAATTGTTCATAAAGTTCGTGGGTTTGTTCAGGGCAATCAGACTCCCAAGTGGATTCTTTCAATGAATATTTTACTCTCTAGTTTTAGCATTTCAAGGCAGTTTCCCTTGAAAATTTCTTGAAAGGTACTAGCTACCCAGCCTTTTTTTGTGTTGTTGATTATGGCTTTCAGGTAATCTAATAATTTTTAAATTATCTTCTCACCTGCATCTGTTTTCCAGGTCAGGCATTTTTCCAATGATATATTTTAAATTATCTTTTGTTTTGATTTTTTTTGACTGATTCTTGATGTCACATAGTCATTAGCTTTCACTTGTCCAATTCTAGCTTTTAAGGAGTAATTTTCCTTCAGTTAACTTCTATACCTCCTTTTCCATTTGACCAGTTTGACTTTATAAGGAATTGTTTTTTTCAGTGATTTTTTTTTCTCCAAGTTGGCACATTGTATTTTTAAGGAGTTGTTTTCTTCAGTTAATTTTTGTGCTTCCTTTTTCAAGCTGCTTACTCTTTTTTTTTTATCATTCTCTTGCATAACTCATTTTCCCCCGGTTTTTCTTCTATCTCTCTTGTTTGATTTTTAAAATCCTTTTTGACCTCTTCCAAGAAGACTTTTTGGGTTTAAGACCAATCTATATTCCTCTTTAAGGCTTTACATGTAGGTATTTTGACATTGTTGTCTCTTTTGAGTTTGTGTTTTCATCTTCCTTCTAGTACCCTTCTTTGGTCAGACCTCTTTTCATTTTTTTTTTTTATCATATTCTAGCCTATTTCATAACTTTTAAAGTTGATCTCTACTCTACCAGTACAGGGGGGACCTGGTTACTGACTTTCTGCAATAGGAACCTCCAGGGCCTGTGGCTTGCCAGCCTACCTTTTCTAGGGTAGCCTATCCTAGTCATATTTGTGGTACCCAGAATTCTAGGGCTGACAGTTTCCTTACTGCACTGGAGATGGAGGTTTCACAGCAGGTCTGCTGTGGTACTTACCTGCTAAGTCAGGACCACAGGGCCTTGGTTCCTGATCTCTGCTGGCATGAATGGATGCACTATACTGTCCTCCCAAGTGAGGACAGACCTTCCCTGCTATCTTTCTAAGTTATCTCAGGCTGGAAAATTGTTTCATTCCATCTTTCTGTGAGTTCTGTTGCTCTAGAATTTGTTTAAGGGATTAATTTTATGTTGTTTCCTGTGGAAACTAGGGAGAGCTCGGACAACTTCCTGGCTTTTCTTCACCATCTTGACTCCTGACTTCCAATTTCCTTGCCTTCCTTAGCTTCCATTATCTCTGATTGCAGTCTACTTTAACATCCCACAGGAATGCTCATATCTTAGACACCCTGATATCCCCCAAATAAATGTTCCCAGGTACCCCCAATTCCTTGTTTTCTAGGCCAAACTGAAGATATCCTGGATGTATGTGTGAGTGCATGCATGTGTACATTTGTGTGTGTGTGTAAGGGTAATATGATACAACCTGGATAGCTATATGACAAGATAGAACATAAGCATGAGAGAGAGAGAAAGAGAGAGAGAGAGAGAGAGAGAGAGAGAGAGAGAGAGAGAGAGAGAGAGAGAGAGAGAGAGGCAGGCATAAATAGCACATTTTGGGAGGGTGAAGAAGGGAAATAATTTCTGATGGTAATCAAGAAGCCCTCATGGAGAAAGTTATATTGGCCTGAACTTTGAAAAGTGAGTTCATTTTCAAAATAATGATGTAGATGTTTCCAGGTTTAGGGAACGAAATGAGCAAAGAACCAGGCAAAAATGTGTGGCTATTTTGTTCTCTTACCATGTCAAAATTTTTCTGCATTTCTCTGAAACCTATTGACATATCAGTGATTTGATTTAGTTTCCTATGTCTCCACTTTTAATTCACAGTCTCATTTTCCAAAAAGTGCATAGTAGTGAACTATAGATTCCATTTTTCGATCACTTTTCTGTCAAAATGCAGATTCCTCACCTGCTTTTGTTTTCATTAGTTGTATTCACAGAAGGATTTCTTGTCCAGAATTCTAAATCTTCCCCTTTCATCCATTGAAGTGTTCTTGGGAAAAAGCAGGGAAGTTGAGCCTGTCCTGTATGCCAGAGTCACATGCTGCTTTGTTGCACCGGGGTGGTATGGAGGTAACATGGGGGAGGAAGGGTGTAAGTGTGTCTGAAACATGTCCAGAAAATATCTTGACACTTTCTGACTTCTCCTTATGTCACTCAAAGGAATTCAGGCAGAAACAGCTTCCTACAAATTTACTGAATTTACCCCTGAGCATCTTTGCTACTCTTCTGTGTGATAGACTCAGAGCAAGAGGTTGGGAACAATGATTCTTTCTGTAGAGAAGCAGCAGGATGTAACAGAAAGATCACTGCAGTAGGAGACAGAATACCTAGATTATGCGCTTGGTTTTGTTGCACACCAGCTATATAATAACCTTCAGCATTCCACTTAGCCTCCATTTCCTCAACTATAAAACAAAATAATACCTACACAGCCTATCTCTCAATGTTGTTGTAAAGATAAAATAGGTTAATTTATGTTAACTATAAATATCAGGCATTGCTATTATTAATTAGGATACTAAATGGTACTCAGGATTTAATATTTCTTCCTGCAGTTTGGATACACAAGGTCTGAAGGGAGGCTAAATTAGCATGGCTTAAGAGGGTAACATCCTTAAATATTAGAAAAGAAAATGATCTCCCTCTCCCTAACCAATGTTCTCTTTTGTTTGTATACTTTGTATGTATGTGTGTGTGTGCATGCATACGTGTGTGTGTGTGTGTTTAATGAGCAAATGGGTTAAATAGGAAGAAATGGAAACATATATTGCCTCTGTCAAATCTTGATCATCGTTTCTCCATCTGACGGCTATTCTTTCTCTAAATCCTTCCTATATAACAATGATTCTCACTTTTGTAGACCTCCCTGGTTAGTAGAAGCTCTTGTGTTAGAAAATTAGTGCTATAATATTCAGAATTCTTAGTAGAAATATCAGAAATGCTAAGGGAGCATTAAGAGGTAAGAAATATTCCATCTTCTGATAAAATGCAAGTACTGAGTCCTGATTTTTCTCAAGGAAACGTTAATATAGTTTCAGCTAAGTTTGCAAGTAGGTCAGAACTTGGATAGGCATGTACATTGCCTAGTCTGTAGTACTTAAGAGATACTGATTGACATGTGGCGT
This sequence comes from Potorous gilbertii, assembly GCA_028658325.1. NCBI lineage: Eukaryota > Metazoa > Chordata > Mammalia > Diprotodontia > Potoroidae > Potorous > Potorous gilbertii. The sequence continues at coordinate 6,248 of JAQQSK010008134.1, read as the reverse complement.
ACACATGATAAAAGTATTCTAGTGCATCAAGTCACAGTAAGTGGTGATTGGGTAGAATATTTACTTGTCCATTTTCTTGCATGTGTTTTTTTTTGGCATGATTGACTCTTTGATATAAAAGCAAAGTATACACAGGTATCCACTCTCTATCTACAATCTGTTGTGATCCTTAACTGAAAATATAAGCCTAACTTGGAAGAAGAAACCTGAGCTGGACCAAGATGTGCTAGAAAAGGAATCATCTACTTTTCAATTTCTATTAGTTTTAGAGAAATGTGTGCTAGAAAAGTCATAAATTTTCACCATGCAAACCAAGGACTATCCACATCTACCACTAGCTTTAGGTTCTAGGTTATCCTTATGCTTCCAAGAAGGCTAGAATTCAGTTCAATAAACATTAAGTATCTACAATGGTTCTGTGCTAAGCACTGGAGATACAAATAAGAAAAATAAAGATAGTCCTTGCCCTCAAGGAGTTTACAGTTTAATGAAGTATGATAGCATATGGAAGGAAACTGACAAGGGGGAGAATAAAGGAGAATAAAGGGAGAAAAAATAAAGAATAAAGTACCTCGTGCAGGGGCCTCTTGTTCCATGGAGTTAAAGCCAAGAAGAGGAGCAAATAGAAAATGAATGAGCTGCAAAGTCAAGGAGTATTCACATATATACCTAGCTTCAGGCTCTTGGTAAACCTATATTTCCAAGAATGCTAGAGCTGGATGCAGCAAGACCTGGGTTAAAATTCTGACTTCTCATTATCTTTTTGTCCTTGAGCAAGTCATTTAACTTCTTTAGGCCTCAATCTCCTCATCTTTAGAATAAGGCAGTTGGTCTAGATAATCTTGAAAGCCTTTAAGATCTAATTTGATGTTGTAATAATGTTTCAAATTTCTAGACTTTTATTGTTTGACTATTGTGATTGGCTTCATCTTAGATAGTAGGATTCTGAAGGTAGGGGGATCAGAAAGATTTGCTTGGTTACACCAGGGTGAGGGTAGCCTATTTTCTAAATGTGTTCCCTTATTTTTGCATAGAAGCTAGAAGTTGAATGAGCCTCACTCAAATATCAAGCTACCTGGTTCTACCAAATTTAATTCAGGCAAATTATTTTGAAAGAACTTTAACTGAAAACTCAGAACCCATATCCCACAGGTTTCATATCCAGAGTACACAGAGCATTCCTAACTTTCACTTATTATCAGAAAATTGAGCCTCTTTTGTGAGAGGATCAAGGGTTATCATCATTTTCCCATGGACTTCATTTGCCCCTGTTCACTCCATGGGATTTGGTCATTCTGCACTGTAATCAAGAGCTGATGTGCTTCTCTTGTGTTTTCCATCTCTTGATGAGTATCTGGAGTCTGCCATTCCAGGTGATAGATTCGTTTTGCTCAGCCTCAGCCTTGTGGGTACATAATAGTGCTGTCACCTGCTGACCTTTCTAACAGTAGTTTCTTCAGCACTGCAGCAGGCACTGGGGAAAAAGGGTCTTTAACAACTAGGGAGTTCTTGAGGGTACCCACTGAGTCCATTGGGAGAGGTTTGCCTATCAACTTGACCCTTCAAGGAAGGGAGGAGAATATCCCACAAAGTAATTGTTGTAGCTGCTTTAGTGGAACTTGGTTCTTTCAGCGGGTCACCTAGTGATTGGCATCATTCCCTCAGTCAAAGGCATTCCATTTTCATGGACTCTAACTTTGTTGTCTTTTTGCAGTCATGGAGGATGGGTCCCCTGCTGAACTCTTCAGAAGTCAACCATTCACCCCAACACCCCTCCCTGGTAGTGGGGAAGTAGCAAATGAAAAGATTCTCTTGCTACTGGTCCTGTTGATTGACAGGGCAAGTGGCGGGGGATACCTGATGCTGCCTTTGCTCTCGAAACTGCTTAATGTTTCTGAGATCAAATTCTGAGATCAAATACAAAGATCATGGAAGGAACAGGTGATCAGCGGGGATACAATAACAGACAACTGTGCCAGAGTCTACATAAGTTGAGTGCAGAGAGACCAAAATGGATGGTTCCATTTAAAACGGCTTCAGAAGCATCAAAGAGCGTCTCTGTAGTTACCGCACATGCCTCCAAACTTGCTTGCTCTTGCCTGGCACTGCTGTTACCACTAGTGCAGAACAGGAAGAAGAAAAAGGCTCGTCATTTATTATTGCCCTCCCCCTTCACTTTTTCAGTAGGAAATGAAGACTTTCATTGTACATTGTGTAATGCACCTGGGATGGAACGTTTGCTCCAAAACTTTGCAAAGCCCCAGGGAAACAGGGATGCTATGGGCAGTTTTTTTCAGTACAAGATTTCAGATCATTCCTCAGTAGGGATGTTCAGATAGTCAGGGAGTAAGTTAGGATGCCAACCTTATATCTCTTGACTTAAAATCTTTATTGTCCACGTTTCACTTTCTACACTGGTACTGTTTTTTGGCATCTTATTTAATAATAAACATTTGAGTGATTTTTCAAAAACGCATTCAGAGGTATTAAAATCCATGTCACATTGTTAGCAATATAAAAACAAAACAAAACAAAACAGCAACAACAAAAGAAAGTTCCTTAGTGAGTTTGTATGTCAAAGATTTCATTTTAATTTGACTCTGTTGTAACATTTATTGCCCCTGTTACTTTTTTTTTTCTTAGCTGACTGTCATCAAAGACTTTAGGAACCATTCTAGAGCCCTGTAGAATGATAATTCTTTATTAAAACAGTCAAAGATGGCATTAGGGTAAATTTTCAATTACCCATAAATATCTTGTACATTTACTGATACCTCTTCCTCCTGGCCAACAATAAGTCCAATTCAAGACATGCCTAGAGCCAGGTTCAGATGGTTTAGAATGGAGGGGGGAGAAAATAAAGAAAATTTGTGTACTTGTGAATGCTTGTATTCCAAAATCAAAGAGAAAGGCTTTCTAGATTCTCATCCCATTATTTATTATTCTTGTCATTTCTGTCTTTCAATAGCACCAGATAATTACAAGATATGTGATTAATCTTAAGTATTATAGATTAACTATCTGAAGGCTTTTAAAGTGTTAATAGGTTATCTTTTCAAAAGGTAAAACCATGCTCTCCTCTGTACTATTTAGAATAACTATAGTCAAAAAGGTGGTAGGTGCATTCTAGTCTAATTCCACCAGAGTGGGAACTGACTTGCTCATGGATACACAACTGGTATGTAGACAGAACTGAGACTCAAATCTAGGTCTTCTAACTGCAAGTTCAGCATTTTTCTACTATTACAATGCTGTCTTCTCAACAACTATACTTGCCAATTTTAGTTGATTGTGATTTCTGATTACTTTTGTATTGATTTGCTTACATAGTATTTGTGATACATGACAATTATCCTGAATAGGCAATTAAATTTGGTGCACATATGTAAAAGATCTATTGTGTTCAGAGCATTGTACAAGACAATAGAGAGATTCGAAGATAAATCAGACATTTCTGCCCCTGTGGAACTTTAAATCCTGTAGGAAAATACAACACATGCATGAATATCTATACTACAAAATAGATGGTAAAAAAAAAACAAAAATAGCCTGAAAGAAATGCAAAATTCTCTGTGTGGTCCTAGTGGGGAAATATCACATCCAAATATCACATCACAGAGTAACTACTGTGAGAGATACAAAGAAGTATATGGTAAAGTTCCGGCTTTCAAGGATCTTCCAGTTTAGCTGAAGGGATAGAGGTAACTGGAGAAACAGAAAATAAATGTGCAAAATTGACAAAGGAGCAATGCATGGTCATATGATTAAGTGTTGAATTGTATGAGATAGATTATATTTGATATAGAAATTTAGAGAAAAGAGAGATGGATATGGATTGAAGCCATTTAAGATGTCAGGGAGTAGAAGCATGGATAGATTTAGAGTCAGAATACCTGGTTAGAATTTGCCTTCTGCCTTTTACTCTCTCTTACCTTAGGGAAATCTCTTAACTTCTCTGATCTTCAATATGTGTTATCATGTATATGTTTTTTCAGTTCTAAATCTATGATCCTCTAGCATTATCTGAGAAGACAATTTGAAATTTTGCAAGGAGATTGGAAAATAAAGAAATGAGCTATGTGGATAAGAAGACAAGTACAGTGAACAATGATGCTAGACTTGAAATCGAAAGACTCCAAAAATCTGACTCAAATCTAGGTCTTTCAACTCCAAGTCTAGCATTTTCTGTTATCCTATTGCTGTCTTCTAGGACAAAGAAAATCACCAAGGTTAACCATAGATTCTTGATGTAGTAGAGAGAATTCTGAATTGGGAGTTCAGAATGAGTTCAGTCCTGACTCTACTACAAACTTGCCTTTTTAACTCAGCTCTGTTCTTTAGTTTCTTTATCTAGAAAATAAGAGCATTGGACTACTAGGTCTCTAATATCTCTTCCAGCTGTAAAACACCTAGGGATTTTTATTTAATAAATAGTTTCTGCCACTTGTAAGGTTAATAATGGGATATAAGACCTTCCCTGTCCATTAATAGACCTCACATGGAGCCCTCGTGTAGAGTCAATTAGAGTCTTAGTCACAGGGATCCCTACACCTTTCCAGTGAAGTGTTGATTTCCAAGCTGCTTGGCACAAGTCAGTCAAGTGCCAAGAGTCTTTGATTAGAAACAATATATATTGTATTGCTTGGAGGGAGAGGGAAATAGGCAGAGAGCAAAACAGGCTGAGGAAAGAACTTGCCTAGGGAACTTGCTTGCAGTGTTGGTGCTCCCTGGATTAGTGATGAGTATCTTACTAAATTTTGCCTTCTGGTATCCCAAAAGCAATGTTCCAAATAAATATTTTGTTTTTGTCTTGGAGGAGGAGGGTTTATTATTATTTTGTGAACAAATCCTGCTATGGGTATTGCATTAATGTTATACCACTTTATCCAGTCAAATTTTAATTTGGCCCTTTATTATGGGCATCTCTCATGAAATCCCCCTGTGCTATTTGGAAGGAAGATGGGGAGTTGTATCAGATGTATCAGAACCATTCTCCTGCAAACACCAGGCTTTCCATACACATATAATTTCTTTAAAAAGACCAAGTGAACACATAATTTGCTTAAACTAGACTCCCTAATGCAGCTGAAAGTAGTTTGGTGTATGTTTTTCTATGTGTTCACAGATAGTACTAACATGGGATGGAATTGAATGATTTTTTTAAAAATCCATTTTGGGTAATTTATCTTTCTTGTTAAATAGTAAAGAATTCTACATTCTGACAAATCTAGAATGATGATTTCAGAGTGAATCTGATGGGCAGAGAGAAGCTGGAAAACATTCAGTTCCATGGCTTGGGACCTCACTTATATTTCCAGAACCATTTGGAAGAACAAATGTACTGAGTATTTAATCTGTGGTGTTTGTTGTTCTTTGTTAATGCAATGTCACAGTGAATGCTAATAGCAGAGATGCAAAGAAGATGTCAATATTTATGATGCTGTAGGAAATATAAATATAAAATGTGGTTTCCAGGATTGTCTGTTGGGAGCCATAAGGCAAGCCATGTGAAAGAGAAGGACAGCTTATACATGAACATCTGCACAAGCATCATGTAATGCAAGGCAAGCCTCCCAGCATTTTATGGTTAGGAGCTGTTCTAGTCTGCAGTCTACTACATAGCCCCCAGTGACCACAGTCTGCCATGCCTTTGCTGAAACTTTCCCTGGAGGACCATAAGACACATTGCTCACTACCCACTATTGTGATGCATGGGAAATCTCTAGGACATGATGTCAGGCAGACAAATGTCACCAATGGCTTCAGAATTATTGCCAGTTGCAGGGCCAAAATTGTTCTTTGAATCACATGCCTGTGACTGCACTCAACAAAGTGGAAAACAGCTCATTGCTCACATCACAGGCCAGTGAGGATGTCTTGATGGAGAGGCTGACTCATGTGACAGTAAAAAAAAAGTATGGGTAAGTGGCACTGAAGAGCAGAATGTCCTTTGCAACAATTAGAAATCATGATTTGTGAGCTGTCATTCAGATACTGGCAAGGCTCCCTGATGAATAATCAAAAGAAGGCATAGAAGAAATAGCCCCAAACTAAATTGCAATTGTATCAGGGAAGCTAAAGCAATGGCTTATTCTGAAGAAGCAAATTTATGCAAATGAATTATACTGTCTCCATTAAATGATTTCAAAGAATACTTACATATGTTTAGCTCAGAAAGGAACCAGATTTATGTAGCTCATAGAAGAAATTCTAGAAACATGGAAGCTTAGAATTGTGGTGAAGACAAC
>JAQQSK010008133.1:0-13639 GCA_028658325.1 Potorous gilbertii | reverse complement strand
TAAAATGCACACTCATTTTTGTATGAAAACCTATCTTACAATACAGGAAAGTGAGGGAGGAGATAAGCAAGGTGGGGGGGATGATGGAAGGGAGGGCAATGGGAGGAGGGAGCAATTTGAAGTCAACACTCAGGGAGGGACAGGATCAAAAGAAAGAATAGAAACAATGGGGGGCAGGATAGGATGGAGGGAATTATAGTTAGTCTTACACAACACGACCATTATGGAAGTCATTTGCAAAACTACACAGATATGGCCTATATTGAATTGCCTGCCTTCCCAAAGGGAATGGGTGGGGAGGGAGGGATGGGGAGAAGTTGGAACTCAAAGTTTTAGGAACAAATGTCAAGTATTGTTCTTGCTACTATGAAATAAGAAATACAGGTAATGGGGAATAGAAAGTTATCTGGCCCTACAGTACAAACAGAAGATGGGCACAAGAGAAGGGAGGGATTATAGAAGAGAGGGTAGTTTGGTGATAGGGGAAATTAGAATGTTTGTTGTATTGGGGTGGGGGGAGGGGACAAATGAGAAGAAAATTTGGAACCCAAAATTTTGTGAAAATAAATGTAAAAAGTTAAATAAATTTATATTTAAAAAAAGAAACTATGATAAAAAGTGAACACTTCAGTAAAGGAGGCACAAAACGTACAGAAGAAATTAACACCTTCAGAAACAAAATAGGCAAATGGCAAAAGAACACAAAAATCCATAGAAGAATGATTAATTCAGATTCAGCATCTGCCTGAACAGAGCGAATGGAGGCACAGTTCAAGTGGAAATCCTGAAAGCATTTATTGGTGAATACAGTGCACACACATGGAAAGCAGTAGACCCTAGTCTACTGCTATAAAAATTGGAGGTCTAGGAAATAGTTTATAAGATTTTACAACAAAAGGAGGCAGAAGAGTAGAAGGAATACGCAACACCCAGAACCTGAGTGTTTTTATAAAACTGTTAATTCGGGTCCAGTATGAACCAGTTTGAGCCAGCCTTGAGGTTACTGACACAGCAGCATTGTTCTAGGTGCCCCCACAGCATACCAAGAAGGATTACTCATATGCCACGTTGAGCAACACTCATTCTGTCTCCCAACTGGCAAATTTTGCTTCCTAGGTTACTTTGGTCTCTCTTGAATAATTACAGAACTCAAGAAAATGAAGGTGATTATTAAAGTCATTAGTCATTTCTAGAAGAAATGACTTCCTAAAAAAGCAGAATTGGCCACTTGGAAAAATAAGTAAAAAAATTCACTGAAGAGAATATGATGGAATGATATCTAGAAAAAATAAAAATAAAGTAAGTGTAAGAAAAAGGAATGCACTGGCAGAAAGGGAAGAGGAGAGGTAGAATGTGTGTAAATTAATTCAAATAAAAGAGGCAAGAAAAGAGTTTTTACAATGGAGGGGGAGATGTGAGATGAGGAGATGGAAGCATACGAACCTTACTCTCATTGGAATGGGCTCAGAGAGAATAAAATACACACTCAGTTGGGTATAGAAATTTACCTTGCCCTATAGGAAATTAAGAGGGGAATGGGATAAGAAAATGGGGCAGGGTGCTGACAGAAAGGAGGGAACATTGTGGGAGGCAGTAGTCAGAAGCAAAACATCTTTGAGGACAAACATGATGAAAGGAGAAAGAATGGAATAAATAGGGGGCAAGGATGGAAGAAAATACAGTTTCCAATCATAACTGTGAAAAAATATTGAAGCAAGTTTCTCTAATAAAAGTCTCATTTCTCAAATATATAGAAAAATGAATCAAATTAATAAAAAAATAAAGCCATTTTCCTGTTGATATATGATCCAAACATATAAGCAATCAGTTTTCAGAAGTACACAGTTATGTATAGCCATATAAAAATGTTCTAAACCATTATTTATTGGAAAAATACAAATTAAAATAATTTTCAGATATTACCTCACAGTTATTGAATTGGGAAATATGACAAATGTGGGAGGAATTTGAGAAAATTGAGAAACCAATTCAGAATTGGTGAAGTTGTGAACTGATTGAACTATTATATAGAGCAATTTGGTACCATGTCCACAGGACTATAAAACCAGGTGTACCCTTTGCCCTAGCAATACCACTACTTAGTCTGTTCCCAAAAAGAGATTTAAAAGGATCTATATGTACAAAAATATTTATAGTGGCTCATTTTTGGTGTCAAAGAATTAGAAATTAAAGAGGTGCCTATCAATTGAGAAATGGCTAAATAAGATGCGGTATATGATTGTGATTGAATACTATTATGCTATAAGAAATAATAATCCACATGCTTTCATATGTTTGTAGTGGGGTATCATTGAGCTATGAGAAATGACATGAGAGATAGGTTCAGGGAAACAACAACATGAAATGACCTTTTTCAACTGATGCAAGGAAAACAGTAAAAGAAAAATATCATTGTACACAGTAAAAGCAATATTGTAATGATGATTAACACACAATTATATGGCTACTCTTATCCAAAACAATTTCAGAAAACCCCTATGAAAAGTATATCTAACTCATGAAAAGAGAACTGATTAACCCTTAGTGCAAACTGAAGCATAATTTTTCTGACTTTAAATTTTAACGAAATATGTTCTTCAGTAAGCTTTTGTACCTCTGTTTGGTCAACTTTACTTCTTAAAGAGCTTTTTCTTTAGTGATTTTTTAACATGTGAAATCATGTGAAGCATATTTTCATATTGGTAGTATCACAAAAAGCAAGAAAAATAATGTCACTTGTCCATAATTGGGCAAGTGTAAGCTAATGACTTCATGAGATACTAAGAATTAATCAAATATAATCAAAAGAATTTTAAAAGAAAAGAAAACCGTGAATTATCTCATTGGGAAAACAATTGACATGGAAAATAGATTGAATAGAATTATAAGCCTATCAAAAAAGAGCCTATATATCATATTTCAAAGAAAATTGTCTTCATGTACTAGAACCAAATGGTGAAATAGAAATTGAGAGAATTAGTTTATCACTTCCTGTAAGAGGTCCCAAAATGCAAACTCCCAGGAATATTACAGACAAATTACAGAGCTTCCAGGTCAAGGAGAAAATATCAAATAAAATATCATGGAGTGACAGTCAGGATCACATAAAATTTATCAACTTTTCCATTAAAGGATTAGGGGCTCGGAATGTAATATTCTGGAGGAAGAAGGACCTAGGCCCAAGAATCATCTACTTGGAAAAATGAAGTAAAATCCTTCTGGAGAAAAGATGTCTATCAAATGAAAGCAAGGACATTAAATTACTCCTGATGAAAAGACTAAAGCAGAATAGAAAATTTGATTTTCAAATACTAAACTCAAAGGAAGTATAAAAAGTTAAACAGGAAAGAAAAATCATTAGGGCTTCAATGAGGTTAAAATGTTTACATATTTATATGGGAAGATAATAACTGCAACCCCTAAAATCGTTGTTGTTATTAGAAATAGTTATAAGGTGTATACATAGCCAGAGGGCATGGGTATGAGTTGATTGAGATGAGATGATTTCAAAAAATAAAATTGAGAGGTAAGGGAAAGACTAATTCATTGTGAAAAGGAAGATAAGGAGTAGGGAAAATTATCTCACATAAAAGGAGATTTTACAATGGAGAAGATTAAGGGTGGCAGGAAAGTAATGTTTGAACTTTACTCTCACCTGAATTGGTTCAAAGAGGAAATAACATATACATTAATTTGGGTATGAAAATATATCTTGCCCTACAGGGAAGTAGAATTAGAAGGGGATAAGGGAAAATTGGGGGGAGGGTGATAAAATGGAGATTGGACTAAGGGAAGCAATGGTCAGAAGCAAAGCAAAAAAAAAAACTTTTGAGAGAGAGAGAGAGAATTGAAGCAGAGAGACACATATAGAGTAAAAATAATAAGGGGCTGGAATGTAGGCCATTTTGCTTCAGTTGAAGTTTTTAAAAAGCAATCATGGTCTCATAAAAAGCAAAAGCAAAATTATAACTAATTAAAAAGAGAGAATCTGGGAAATTACATTTTGTAAGTGGTACCATAAACAATGAAGTAATATCATGACTAAACATATGTGTAGCTAAAGGCATAGCATCCAAATTCTTAAAGGAAAAGTTAAATGAGTTATAAGATGAAATATACAGCAAAATCATACTAGTAGGGGGCCTCAATCTTCCCTTCTCAGAACTAGACACGTCAAACCATAAAGTAAGAAAAAAGTTAAAAATATCAATTTAATTTTAGAAAAGTTAGATAGGATAGACCTGTGAAGAAGCTTGAATTCCTTTTAAATGATAAATATGGTGCTGATATATATACTAAGAAGAGCAAAAATATTACACCAAAAATTGTTAATAAAATACTGCAAAGATACTAAAGCAATATATCACAAAAATGTTATACTATGATCAAATGAGATTTATACCAGGCGCATAAGGCTGGTTCAATATCAAGGAAAAAATAGTGGCATAATTGTTCATATTTGTAATAAAAGCAACTAAAATCACATGATCATCTCAAAAATCATATGATTATCTCAAAAAATGCAGAAATATGTAAAATAAATGCAAAAATGTAAAGAAAAATGTAAAATACTTTGTCCTGTTTAAGAAAAACACAAAACACTAGAAAGGAGAAGGATAAATGCACCTTTCCTTAAAATGAAAAGTACTATCTATATAAAACTAACAGTAAGCATTAATGTAATGGGGATAAACTTGAAACCTTTACAGTAAGATCAGAAGTGAAGCAAGCTTGCCTATTATTGCCATTATCATTATTTTTTTTCTAAAAATGCTAACTATAACAATAACACAATAAAAAGAAATTAGAATAGGGAAGGAGGAAACAAAACTATCAGTCTTTGCAGATGGTATAATGGCATACACAGAGAATCCTAGATAATCAATGGAAAATTAATTGAAAATAATTAGCAATTCCAGCAAAATTGCTGGGTACAAAACAAACCAATATAAATCACCAGCAGATCCTATATTACCAACAAAATCCAGCTGCAAGAATGAGAAAAAGAAATTCCGTTTAAAATCAATGCAGAAAATAAAATATAATTGGGAGTTTTCCTGCCAAGACACGTCAAGGGACTGTATCAACTCATTTACATGAAACTTTTCACAAAAATAAAGTCAGATTTAAATAGCTGGAGAAATATTAATTGTTCATGGGTCAGCCAAGACAATGTAATAACGATAAAAATTCTAGTTAAGTTACTTATTCAATATCTTAACAAAGTACAAAAATATTTTATGGAGCTAGAAAAAAATAACAAAATTGATATGGATGACCAAAGTGTCAATAATACCAACGAAATCAATAAGATAAATATGAAAGAAGGTAGTTTAGAAGTGCCATGTCCCAAACCATAATACAAAGTAGTAATCATCAGATTAATTCTTGTGCCTGCTAAGGAAATGAATGGTGGATGAGTGGAATAGATTAGGTACACAATACACAGTAATAAAAAACTATGGCATCTAATGTTTGACATACATAAAGCTGCAAGATTTTGAGATAACTCACTGTTTGATAATTTCTAGGGAATCTATAAAGTGGTATAGCAGAAACTAGATAAAGATCAAAACATCTCTCATCGTACATGAATATAAGATTAAAATGGATATGTGATTTAGACATAAAAGGTGATATTATGTACATTCTCTTCAGTTCTCCCCTTCAACCTTGATCTCAAATAAAGATCTCAAGCCTCCTGTAAATGCCCACTGCCAGCAGCATTCCACCCCACAAATGCACTCACCAGGTGCATACTAGTTCCTTCTAACCTTCATCAGACCTTCAGAGCACAATTGGGTCTGACTTTTCTTGTCAGCAGAGGTTCCCTAGATCTTTCACAGGTCAGACACCCAACTTCCTTCACTGTCCCAGTGGCAAAAGTTCCTGTAGTTGGGGCCAAGGCAGCCTCTCAACTCAGATAACACCACGGCTTATTGCTTGCTATTTAAGGAATCCCTTGTCTAGATGTGTTTACTCTTCACAGGAAGGAAATCTCATCCTTGGATTTTTCTTCAGATCTTCTCTAATTATCCCAACAGGACCCCTGTTCTGCCCCTACTCTTATTTATTTTCACTATTCTAGGTTCACCTTGAGGCATTATTTTATTTTTGTGGAGGAAAATCTTGAGAGCCTGAAATTTTCTGACCTTTTCTGCCATCTTCCCAGAATACTCTTCTTGTTTACAATTTTTATGCTTCTCTTGAGTCTTGTGTCTGAAGATCGAATTTTCTGGACAAGTCTAGGTTTTTAATCAGAAAAATTTAGAAGTCCCTTGTTTCATTGAATGTCCATCTCATCCCCTGAAAGATTATGCTCAGTTTTGCTGGGTAGTTGATTCTTGGTTATAATCCAAGCTCCTTTGACTTCCAGAATATCATATTCCAAGTCATTTGATCCTTTAATGCAGAAGCTACTAAATCTTGTGTCATCTTGACTGTGGTTCCACCATTCTTGAATTGCTTCTTTCTAGCTGCTTGCAATAGTTTCTCTTTGACCTGAGAACTCCTAAATTTGGATAAAATCTTGGATATTTTCATTTCAAGATCTCTTTCAGGGGGTGATCAAGGGACTCTTTCAATGACTATTGATTCTAGGATATCAGGGAAGTTTTCCTTGATAATTTCTTGAAAGATGTCTTTTTTTAATCATTGTTTTCAGCTAGTCAATAATTCTTAAATTATCTCTCCTGGATCTTTTTTTTTCCAAGTCAGTTGTTTTTCCAATGTGGTACTTTATATTTTCTTTTATTTTTTCATTCTTTTGCTTTTGTTTGACTGATCTGATGAGACTATTGATATTTCATAGATTCATTAGTTTCCACTTGCCCAATTCTACTTTTTAAGGAGTTCTCTTCGGTAACTTTTTTTCCTCTCTCCTTTTCCATTGGGCCAATTTTATTTTTTAAGGAGTTGTTTTCCTCAGTGGACTTTTTTTCCCATTTAGCCAATTGATTTTTTTTAGGGAAATGTTTTCTTCAATCAATTTTTGTCATTCCATTTCCAAGATGTTGAGTCTCTCTTCTATACCCCACATTTATTTCTTTAATCTTTCTTATTTGGCTTTAAAAATCCTTGTTGAGCTCTTCCAAGATGACTTTTTTTCTTGAGACCAATTCCTAATCCCCTTTGGGTTTTCAGATGTAGGTATATTAAAAGGTTGTCCTCTTCTGAATTTATGTTCTGATCTTCCCTGAACCCACAGAGGTTGTTTGTGGTGAGTATTCAGTTTTGGTTTTTGTTCATTTGGTTTGCCTATTTTCTGGTTTTTGAAGTTAAACTTTCATGAAGCACAGGAGGCAGAGACTCATGCTTCTTGCTTTGATAGCCAGGGGTGTAGTTACTGGCTTTAAGTGTTGGAGCCTCAGGTGCTGGCAACTGAAGGCTTTAGGTATCTGGTAGCTTCCCAGTTGCTGAATTCAGGGGTCCTAGTGGTGGTGTCTGGTGCATGCTGAGACCACATGTGTTTTTTCTGCATCCTCTTGGGGCTACATGAAACATGGTCTGATCTCTGGAGGATGACTACCTGCTCTGGGCTGTGCTGAAGCATATGGTAATCCCTTGAGCTGGAGTGTTGGCTATAGTAAGGCATATGGGGGTCCTGGTCCTGGTGTTTTCCTGTTTCACCATACTATGGCTCAGGATCTCTACTGGATTGCTGAGGTGGAGCTTGCTTCTGGCTTGCTGGGATGCTTCCTGTCCTGGAATGTGTTCCCCTTTTATCCAAGTGAAATGGACCTTTATTGCCAATCCTCCAAGTTTCCTGGCCTAAAATTCTGTTCCACTCCATCAGATGTTCAAGGATTTTTCCTGGGGCACTATTTTCTGGTTTTTGAGAGGTTAATATAGGAGAGTAACAGCATTTTACTGCTTACTCCACCATCTTGGCTCCTAAAAGTCATCAAGAGTTTTTGAAAGAAGAAAGCAAAGCTGTCTATTAGTGATATAAAAATTCTCTAAATCACTACTAATTAGAGAAATACAAATCTAAAAAAAGGAACCTGAGATACCATCTCTCACCTATCAGATTAGTAAATATGACAGAAAAGGGAACTGACAAATGGAAACAATGTGGAAAATGTGAGCACTAATTCATTGTTGAAGGAAATACAACTTGATCTAGCCATTCTGGAGAGCAATTTTAACTGTGACCAAAGGACTATAAAACTGTTCATATACTTTGACTTAGGAATATCGCTACTAGCTCTGTATACTTAAGATTGAGGAAAAAGAGGAAGGGTGATATGTGTGTGTATATGTATGTGTATTCTACATATATATACATACATATATATAATATATGTATAGATATATGCATACAGGCATTTATACATATGTGTACACATATGTATATACAAATACACATCGACATACATATAATTTCTACATATACATACACACACACACACACATATATATATATATATATATATATATATATATATATATACACACAAATATATATTTATACGTGCACAAAAACATATACACTCTTGTGGTGGCAAAGAATTAGAACTTGAGTATTGGAGAACAGCTGACCAAGCTGTGGTATACAATTTTATGGAACACTATTACGCTATTTGAAATAAAAAAACAAGCAGGCAATTTCAGAAAAATCTGGGAAGACTTACACAAACTGATGCAAAATGAAGATAGCAGAAACAGGAGAATATTGTACACAGTAACAGCAACAGTGTACAACTATTAACAGTGAATGAATTAGGAGTTCTTAGCAGTGGAATAATACAGGACATTTCTGAAGCATTTATGATGGAAAATTCTACCTGAAACCTGAGGGGAAAAACAAAACAAAAGCAAAAAATCCTGATGGAACCTGAATACAGATCAAAACATACTTTTTCTTTTTTCTTGATTTTTGTTATTGTTGTTCTGTGGGGTTTTTTTTGCAATATGATTAATGTATACATCATTTACATGATTCCTCAGGTATAATCAATATTTAATTCCTTGCATTCTCAAGGAGGGGATAGGAAAGGAATGGAGGGACAGAATATAGAACTCAAAATTTAAGAAAACTAATCTTAATTTTATTGACATGCAATTGAGAAAAATAGAATATAAATAAGAGAACAATTTTAAAAGATAAATTTATAAAATTTACAAATTTATAAAGGCAAAGAATGATGTTTTAAGATCATAGATTTAAAACTATATGAGACTTCATTTTTTACAGATAAAAAAACTGAGGTCAAGTGAATCACATCAGGAATGTTTAAAAGAGGATCTTAGCATAGGAAACAATGTGAGTAAAGATGTTGTGGTGAAAAGTCATAGCAAATGTACAATTCACTTTGGTTGCCGCATATTGGGTGTATATGGGAGTACTCTGAGAAAATTGAAAGCATTAACAGCTGTCAGATTGTGTAAGACCCTGAATTCTTGGCCAAGAAATCTGTATTTAATAGACAAAGGTTATCTTTGAAGGGCTTGAACAAAAAAGGATATAACCAGATCTATACATAATGAAGATGTATGGCAAAAGTGTGAAAGCATTTGAAGGAAGAGACAGTACTTTATAGGCAGTTGGGCATGACTAAAACTCCTCTCTATTTCAGAATTACCATATAAGAAAAATGTGTGAGAAGGGTTAGATGTATGCAGTGCAAAAAAAAAAAAAGATTTTAGCTAATGGTCCTCAGTTATTTTCCTCATCATCTGTAACTTAGGTCCCCATTTATATGTGAATCTTTTCCTTCCAGATTGTAGATATAGCATTTCTCACTATTGTTCAAATAAATTTTATTTTCCCTTCAAAAAGTGGATCTGGAAATTTTAACTGTAAGATCATTTTGTATATAAAAGCCAAAACATTTGCTATAACTGAGCAATGAAGAGAAAGAAGGGCTACTATGATGTTATAATCATCAGACCCTAACAATTGAATTAGCCTTCTGCACTTCATAAAGCATAACAGTCTTCAACAGAGCTCTCCATCACCACCTGAACAGGATTCTGCAAAATTGCAGCTGTCATTGCCTTTTTACACTTCTGGCAAGAGACAGTGGGCATGTGGGGAAGAGTGTCTGATTCTGGTTCACTATGTTAATCACAGAAACTTTGTCTACCTCAATCAGGCAGTATTCCTTCACAGGAAACATTTAGGGTTACTCGTGGATACTGCTGGTGCCTATGGCACTGTGCTATATGTGGAAGGTGCCTATGGCATTGTGCTGTATGTGGAAGGCAACATTAAAGCAATTAGGTTTAAAGGTACAGAAGGAATAAGAATATGAAAAGGAAATACCTTACAGAGTAAGTATATAACTGAGGAAGCATGAGATGTCCAGTAGTTAAGAGTTCAGCCTGAACCACACTCCCAGGCTCCAACAATTTAATCTGCCTGTGAAGAAGACACCTGGGCTCCTCATGCCTACTCTAAGGTACATGATGGGAAGCAGCTGAAGACAGTTCCCGTAGAGGCAGCAGGGGAGGCAGGGTGGGGAGATGAGGCCTAGTAGGTGGGCATGGAGGGCTCAACAGGGAATGCAGAGCTGTGAGGGGCCATCTGCTCTGAGGAGGCCCTGGAGGAGGAGGAGCAGTGGCAGCCTGGGCCCACTGCCAGCCCCGCAGCCTTATGGAGGTCAGCAGGCAGCAAGGAGTTCCTCTGCTGCTGACCAAGGTGAAGCTGCCAGTTTGACTGGAAATCAAGTTGTGAGCCTTGAATGGTTCCTAGCTCTCAAGAACACTATATTATCAAGCTGATTCCATCCATGGAGCCTTGAAGAAGAACAGTTCATCCCCAGAGGATTGGAGCCTGAAAGAGGCGAAGTAGTTTGAAGAAAAAGACTGTGTGGTCAGATTGTCTGGGGTTTAGCCTTCAGTCCATGGCCATCACCAACCTATAGAAAGCTCTGGGTAGGATCTGCGCTGGATTTCCCTTGCTTTATTCTTGCTACAAGACTCAGTGACAGGCAGATCAAAATTTGGGAGGCTTACACATGACGACCGCTTTTGAATCTGTGAGACATCTGAGCTTCACACCGAGTTGAAACTTGATTTTGCTTTCTATATCAAGGAATAAAACTCTTCGAATCTGGAACCTAAATAAAGATGGCAAACAGATTCAGGTGTGTCTGGCCATCTGCAATACATTTATTGCTCTTCCACCTCCCCAGAATGCAGCATGTCAAGTTCTGCAGTAGGAGAGATGTCCGTTTTTCTCTGGAGCATGCTCTCCTACACTTTAATTAGAAAGCTAGAGGGACATCAGAGCAGTATGGTTTCTTAGGACTTCTCACCCCTGAATCTGCCTTGCTTGTCAAAAATTCCTATAATACCACTGTCATCATGTGGGATCACTACGTTGGAGAGAAACTAAGGATACTATCAGCACCTATTAGACTCAGTTGGATCATGCCCTTGATGTTAACACCAGTTCACTGAGATCAGTGTGCTTTTCTCTAGAAGGCTTATGCCTTGCTACAGTGACAGATGATAGACTGCTCAGGATCTGGGCTTTGGAACTGAGAAACCCAGTTTCATTTGCTCCTATGGACAATGATCTTTGCTGCACAATTTTTCTACATGGTTGAATTTTTGCCAAGGGGCAAAACATGACCATGTCCAGTTCTAGATAGCACCCAGGGTCCTATCATCATCGAAGTACTATGCTTCAACGTCCTTTGCAGTTTCCTTACGACTTACCAAGACTTAACACTGCCAACACTCAGTAAAATGAGTCTCTCACATACAAGACCTTCTGAGCTATGTATGCTACATGATTTTGCTCAAAAGACAAAAATAGAACATGGAGTCCTATTCTCTCCTAATGACAATATTAACCTTTTTGGCAAAGGTGGAGGTAAAGTCATTGAATGGAAACAAGATGAGCTTATAAACAATGATTCCTCTTTGAAATAGAATTGTTTTGGATTGTAAACACAGAGTTAATAGACTGTAGTGGGGGAAAGTATCTGGTGAACTGGTCATTGACCTTTTTATCTATAATGCTCTAATTTCAGTAAGAGAGGAGGCAGTTCCATTTCCATGGCTACAAAACCTTAGTTTAAATCGTCCGCATATTAACAGCATAGTTTAATTCTCTCAGTGTCTTGATTCAAAGTGCAGTTAATAATGTTGTTTTCCTTATAAAAGTAACTGGGCCCTGAGCTATTCTTAGTGATAAAGGAAAGGAGTATAATCTCCATCATGGGCAAATCCAACTTCTGCCCAGCACTTGTCCCAGTTTAGTCCTTTAAAGCAGTGGTAGCTAAATATTAAAATTGTTCTCTTATTTTTGGTTCAGTACATTAGGGACTATTGTCTTTTTTAACCAAGTGCAAATACTTTTAATTTATAAAGTCAAGTTTTTCATTGTTTTTTCTCTACTTTTGCCTGAAAAACAAGAAAGAACTTTAATGGCAGGATGTGGGGCTACTGGGGATATGGGGTGTTGGTCCTTGGATGTGAGTGAACTTGCTAGCTGAATGAAAGGCTATTTAAATCAAGGGATTTGGTATGGACTGATACAAATAATAT
This sequence comes from Potorous gilbertii, assembly GCA_028658325.1. Taxonomy (NCBI): domain Eukaryota; kingdom Metazoa; phylum Chordata; class Mammalia; order Diprotodontia; family Potoroidae; genus Potorous; species Potorous gilbertii. The sequence goes on along the minus strand of JAQQSK010008133.1, from coordinate 1,138 downwards.
AATTGACTTTCAAAATAAGGTTTGCATGTAGAGGAGGAAAAAGTGTATGATTATAGTAAGGGTACATTTCTAATTGCATGACTCTTGTCCTTGCTGCTGATTTTTCAGTAGTTTGCCATTAATAATTTATTTATTTGAGATTTATAAGCGTAAGTTATTCAAGGTCCAATTTTGTTTTACTCAATGGTAGCTGAAAACTATAACATAACCAGAACAGCTGAACTTCATAACTGTGTGGAGGCATTTGGTTTTTCATTGTTTCATCTGGTATTTTTATAATATATTCATGAGAACAGTCTTTGCTGCTTAACTCAATTTCCAACCATATCTCCCAACTGAAAATAATTCTTTAAGATTCTTGTTTTTCCTTTTATCAGTCAATCAATAAACATTAATAGGTAACAAAAAAAGACATCTGGAAATACATACTTAGCCCTCCAAAGTAGATGTTATGACAATCTGACATATTTATCTAGAAAGAGATAATCAGGTAAGTCAGAAATGAACAGGTAAGAATAGATTCCATCTATATAACACTTTAAATTTATAGAGCACCTTCTTTACAACAGCTTAGCCTACCCAGGTAGGGTCCCCATTTTATAGAAGACAAAACTAGGGAAGCCATCATCATAGTGTTAATAAGAGCTGAACTTGTGACTTGAAGTCAGATCTTGTGACCTGACAACCATTTCTCTTGAAACACCACCATTTTTCCAGTCTCCTAGATTCAAGAATTTTGACTTCCCTCTTTCCCTCACCCAACGAATCTGATAAGTAATCAAACTTGGCTTGTAGGCCTTCAGAAGTAACTGATAGTATAGTGGATAGATTGCTGGACCTGGAATCAGAAAGACCGGAGTTCAAACCTAGCCTCAGCTATTTGCCAACTGTGTGTCTCTGAGCAAGTCCTCAGCTGTAAAATGAGTATTAGTAATAGCTCTTATCTTGTAAGATTATTGTGAGTGTCAAATGAAATAGTGTTTTTTAAAAAGAGTTTAGGGGGGCGGAGCCAAGATGGCAGAGTAGAAAGACTCACATTTGCTAGCTCCGAACCCACAGCCCATGGATTCCCTCTAAAAAGAACTCCTGACAAATTCTGGAACAGTGGAAGCTGCGCAGAAACACAGTGAAGGAGATT
>JAQQSK010008132.1:0-13640 GCA_028658325.1 Potorous gilbertii | reverse complement strand
AAAAAAAAAATCATTGGATCTTAGAATTCAAAGGAACCTCAGAAGTAATTTATAGTTCAATACCACTGATACTCACACTCAATAAGGCTTAATATATAGTATCTTTTGAAGTCACACACATGCACACACACACAGAGAGAATGCACACACACATGCACATACAACCTATAGGTGACTAGGAGTAAAAAGTTTACAATGTACCAAAACTCTTTAACATACACATAGAATAAAATACTCTGAAGAATGGTTCAAGATACTGTGACCTCTCTAAGAACCACTACAAGTAGGGGATATAGTCTGATGCACTAAGATTAATATATTTAGGAAGCCTTTCCTGGTCTCCTCAGCTACTAATGCCTTTCCCTGTGAGAATACTTTCTATCTATTCTATATACAGTATATTTTGTATGTACCTAGTTTTTTCTCAATCTTTGTCTCTCTCATTATTATATGAATTCTTTGAGGTCAGGGACTGCTTTTGCCTATATTTATCTCACTAGCACTTAGCAAAGTGTCTGGTTGTATAGTAAAGCACATGATAAATCCTCTTTAAGTGACAGACTGATATTTATAGGATTTGAGGTCTAGAAATAGAGGAGCAATATCAACCAAAGAAACAGAAAGAAAAAACTTATAACTATGGAAAGGACAAAAATGGAAAGGATCAGTTGTGTAGATGAAAAAAGTTGATCATTGAATAATCATTCACCCCCCAAATAGAGTCTCTCTAGATAATACCTTGAAAAACAGAGATCTATAGGTGTTGGTGCACAAGAGAAAAATGATAGCTCACTGTTTCCCTTTAGATATGTTGCCCTGTATCCACTTTAACCTATTTTCTTGAGTTGTCAGATAATATGTGCTAGTACAAGAAATTTCAAGAGTAGGTCATAATCAAAAATATAATGGCTTATAAAGTTGTAGTCGGGAAGCTGAAAAACTGTTGTGTTTTTGTTTTCTTTAGATTTTGGGTCTGGACTTGAGATTTCATAAGTAGAGGGAACTACTACAGATCAGCAACTCCTCTGTAATTTATAGAGTTACCTAAGATATTGAGAAATTATATGACTTACCCCAGGTCTCCTAGACAGTATATGTCAGAGGCAATCTGTGAAACAAGGTCTTAACTTGAACTTCTGGAAGCCAAGACAAGTGAGTGATCAGTAATTGCTATCTCCCTCCCCTTGTGGACCTTGAAAAATCCAGAGAATATTTCCCTAGGAAAAATCCTGGAACAGTAGAATCAGGCAAAGGAGTAAACAGTCTCTTAGCCTGTGAGGCTAGGAATAATTGCAAAGGGGGTCCCTCTTGTTGTGGCTGAACAGAACCAGTAAAGGAAAGACACTAGTGCAGACTTGTTCACCAACCTCCAAGCTGGCCTATGCTCTAGCTCAGCAGAAGAGACCTCCTATGGCCAGGCCACCCCTCCCTCACACTTAACACAGCCAGCTTCAGGTAACTATGGGGAAACCCAGAAAGACTTCACCTGGCCTCTGCTTTTGAACACCAACCAGCTCAGTACTAGGTAAGGTGCAGCATTTTAGATTCTAACTGAAAGAACCAGAGGCCACAACACACAAGCCTCAAGTTCTATGCACAAGAACTGTGGGACAGAGACCCCTGTGGCCCAGAAGCAAAGATCTATTACAAAAGCAAGGAAAGGGGTGATCATCATGAGTAAGAAGCAAAATAGAAAACAAAAGACCATAGAATCTTTCTATGGGGACAAGGACCAAAATACAAATACAAAAGAGGTCAATACTGAGACTGTACTCCCATTTGAAACTTCAGAAAGGACTATGAACTGGCCTGAAGCACAAAGAGCCTTCTTGGAAGAGCTTGGAAAGATTTTAATAGCCATATGAAAGAAGCAGAAGGAAAACTGGTCAATGATTTTAAACATATGAAAAGAGAAATGACAAAACATTTAAAAGAAAAATTGGACAAATGGAAAAGGAAGTACAAAACTTAACTGGAGAAAATTACTCCTTAAAAGGAACAAGTGGACAGATGAAAAAGGAGATGCAAAAGTTAACTGAAGAAAACTATTTGATAAAAAACAGAATCAGGCAAGTAGAAGGTAATGAATCTATGAGACATCAAGAATAAATAAAAAGAATCTAAAGAATGAAAAGGTAGAAGAAAATGTAAACTATCTAATCAAAAAAACAACTGACCTAGAAAATAGTTGCAGGAGAGAAAATCTAAAGATTATTGGTCTATAAGAAGACAACAACGAAAAAAAGAGCCCTGACAATATCTTCCAAGAAATCATCAAGGAAAATTGCCCAGAAGTTCTAGATGCAGAGGGCAAAATAGTCATCCAAAGAATTCACCATTTACCTCCTGAAAAGAATTGCAAACTCAAAACACCAAGGATTATTGTTGCCAAATTCCAGGACTATCAAGTGAAGGAGAAAATACTGCAGGCAGCCAGAAAGAAACCATTCAATTATCGAGAAGCTACAGTGAAGATCACACGGGACCTTACAGCTTCTACTTTAAAAATCAAACAGATAAGAATATGATATTCCATAAGGCAAAGGGACTGGAACTACAACCTGGGTAAGTGCAGCATAATATTTCAGGTGAGGAGATGGACATTCACTGAAATAAGGGATTTCCAGATCTTTCTGATGAAAGCGCCAGAGCTTAATAAAAAATTATATCTTCAAACACATGTGACAGGAAAGGCAGAAAAAGGCAAACAGGGCAAAAGAAAACTTGTTATTCAATATGGGCAAACTGTTTACATCCCTATAAAGGAAGAAGATCCTTTTTAAACTTGAGAATTGCATATTTATTATGATATATAAAACAGATAAATATAGAGGGAGTGAGTATAAAGCAAATGATGTCATGATAAAAATGGGAATTAAGGGTGTGAAGGGATTGTAACGGGAGATGTGAAAAGGAGTGGTTGGAAAAAAGATAAATTACATCACAGGAAGAGGCAAAAAATATATTAGAGTAGAGGAAAAGAGGGGAGGGAGATAAACATTGTTTGGGAGTTACTCTCACCTGATTTGGTTCAAGGAGGGAACAACAAACTCACTTAAGTATAGAAATATAAGAACTTGTATAGGCAGGAGGAGGGGAAACAGGAAAGAAAAGGTAGGGGAGGCTAAAAAGGAGGGAAGAATTAGTAAGGGAAAAAGGGAGTAAAAAGGAGGGTGGTTGAAAGAAGGGAGTGAAGACTGAGGGAGGAAGTGGTTAAAAATTAGAACTCTATTGTAGAGGAGAAGGGAGAAGTAAGAAATGAAAGGATAAACAGGGGGAAAGGGGATGGAGGGAAAGAAACAGATAGCAATCATAACTGTGAATGTGAATGAGATGAACTCTCCCATAAAATGAAGATAGATAGCAGAATGGATTAAAAACCATAACCCAACCACATGTTGTTTACAAGAAACACATTTGAAACAGGGGCATACACACAGGACACAGGTAAAAGGTTGGAGTAGAATATATTGTGCTTCAATTGATGTAAAAAAAGCAGGGGTAGCAATCCTAATCTCAGACAAAACAAAATCAGAAATACATCTAATCAAAAGAGATAAGGAAGGAAACTATATCCTGTCAAAAGGCACCATAGAAAATGGAGCAATTTCATTACTAATATATATGCTCCAAGTGGTATGGTATCCAAATTCTTAGAGGAGAAGTTAAGGGATTAAGGGAGTTACAGGAAGAAATAGACAGCAAAACTATACTAGTGGGGGATCTCAACCTCTCCTTCTCTGAACTTGATAAATCTAACCTCAAAATAAACAAGAAAGAAGCTGATGTGGTGAATAAAACTCTAGATAAGGTAGATATGACACATCTCTGGAGAAAATTGAATGGGGGTAGAAAGGAATATACCTTTTTCTCAGCAGGACATGGCACATATCTAAAAATTGATCATGCACTAGAGCTTAAAAACCTCATAATTCAGTGCAGAAAGACAGAGATAGTCGAAGTATCATTCTCAGATCATAATGCAATCAAATTACATATAATCAAAGGCCATGGAAAGACAAACCAAAAATTAATTGAAAACTAAACATCAAATCCTAAAGAAAGAGTGGGCTAAACAACAAATCATAGAAACAGTCAACAACTTCATTCAAGAGAATGACAATAATGAGACAATCTACAAAATCTTATGGGATACTGCAAAAGCAGTTCTTAGGGGAAATTTTATTTCTTTGAATGCCTACATGAATAAAATAGAGAAAGAGGAAATCAATGAATTGGACATGCAGTTGAAAAAACTAGAAAAAGACAAATTGAAAATCCCCAAATAAGTACCAAATTAGAGATACTGAAAACCAAAGAAGAAAGTAATTAAATTGAAATTAAGAAAACTATTGAACTAATACATAAAACTAAGAGTTAGTTTTATGAAAAAAACATTAAAATTCATAAACCTTCATTCAATTTGATTAAAGAAAAGAAAGAAGAGAACCATATTTACAATATCAAAAATGAAAAGGGTGAACTCACTTCCAATGAGGAGGAAATTAAAACAATAATTAGAAATTACTTTTCCCAGCTGTATGCCCACAAATTAGACAATCCAAATGACATGGTTGATTTTACTTTAAAAGATATAAATTGCCCAGATTAACAGAAGAGGAAGCTGAATACTTAAATAACCCAATGTCAGAAAAAGAAAATGATCAAACCATCAGTGAACTCTCTAGGAAAAAATCTCCAGAGTCAGATGGATTTACAGATGAATTCTATGAAACATTTAAAGAACAGTTAATTTCAATACTATATAGACTATTTGGGAAAATTGGGGAAGAAGCAGTTCTGCCAAATTCTTTTTATGATATGAATATGGTTCTTGATACCTAAATCAGGAAAGGGCCAAAACAGAGAAAGAAAATTATAGACCTGTTTCTCTAATGAATATAGATGCGAACATTTTAAATAAGATATTAGCAAAAATCATACAGCAACTTGTCATGATAATTATACTTTATGATCAGGTAGGATTTATAACAGGAATGCAGGGTTGATTCAACGTTAGGAAATTTATTAGTATTATTGATCATGTCAGCAAAAAAACTGAACATAAACCACAAGATTATCTCAATAAATGCAGAAAAACCTTTTGACAAAATACAATACACATTCCTTTTGAAAACACTGGAGAGCTTAGGAATAAATGGAACTTCCCGTAAAACAATAAGTAGTGTCTGCATATATCCATCAGCAAAGTTATATGCAATATGGATAAGCTAGATGCATTTCCAATAAGACCAGGGGTGAAACAAGGATGTCCATTATCACCACTCTTATTCAATATAGTATTAGAAATGCTAGCTGTAGCAATAAGAGAAGAAAAAGAAATTGAAGAATTAAAATAGGCAAAGAAGAAACTAAATTATCTCTCTGTAGATGATATGGTGATATACTTAGAGAATCCCAGAGAATCAAGTGAAAAAAACTACTTGAAATAATAAACAAATTCGGCAAAGTTTCAGGTTACAAAATAAACCCACACAAATCTTCTGCATTTTTATTTGTTACTTACAAAGTTTAACAGCAAAACATAGAAATAGAAATTCCATTTAAAGCTACAGTAAACACTGTAAAATACCTGGGAGTTTATCTGCCAAAACAAACCCAGGGACTATATGAACATAGTTACAAAACATTTTTTGTACAAAAAAAGTCAGATCTAAGTATGTTGAAAAACATCAGTTGCTTGTGGGTAGGCTGAACTAATATAATAAAAATGACAATTCTATCTAGATTAATTTACTTATTCAGTGCTGTACTAATCAAACCACAAGATAATTATTTTCTAGAACTGGAAAAAATAATATCAAAATTTGCCTGGAAGAAGAAAGGTCCAGAGTATCAAAGGAACTAATGAAAAGTAATACTAGTGAAGGTAGTCTAACCCTAGCAGATCTCAAATTGTATTATAAAGCAGCAATCATCAAAATCACTTGGCACTGGCTAAGAAACAGAGGGGTAGACCAGTGGAATAGGTTAGGTACTCAAGACACAGTAGTCAATGAATATAGCAATCTACTGTTTGATAAATCCAAGGATCTCTGCTTCTGGAATAAGAACTCATTATTTGACAAAAATTGCTGGGAAAATTGGATAACTGTGTGGCAGAAACTGGGCATAGACCAATGCCTAACACCACACACAACAATAAAGTCCAACTGGATACGTGACCTAGGCATAAAGGTTGATACTCTAAACACATTAGGCAAGGAAGGAATAGCGTATTTGTCAGATTTATGGAGAATGGAGAAATTTTTGATCAAATAAGAAATAGAGACCATTATGAAGTACAAAATGGCTAATTTTGATTAAATTAAATTGAAAAGTTTGTGCACAACCAAATCCAATGCAACCAAGAGTAGGAGGGAAGCAGAAAACTGGGAAAGAATTTTTACAACCACTGTCTGTAATAAGGGCCTCATTTCTAAAATACATAGAGAATTGAGTCAAATGTCCAAGAATACAAATCATTCCTCAATTGATAAATGGTCAAAGGATATGAACAGGAACTTTTCAGAGGAAGAAATTAAAGATCTCTATGCTCCTATGAAAAATGCTATAAATCACTTTATTAGAGAGATGCAAATCAAAACAACTCAGATACCACACCACACCTATCAGATGGGCTAATATGACAAAACAGGAAGAAGATAAATGTTGGTGAAGATGCGGGAGAGTTAGAACACTAATTCATTGTTGTGGAACTGTAAGCTGGTCCAACTATTCTGCAGAGCAATTCGGAACTCTGCCCAAAGGGCTACAAAAATATGCATACCCTCGACCCAGTAATATTGCTTCTGGGGCTCTATTCCAAAGAGATCATAGAAATGGGAAAGGATCTCACATGCATAAAAATATTTATAGCAGTCCTCTTTGTGGTGACCAAAAACTGGAAATCAAGTGGATGCCTATCAATTGGGTAATGGCTGAACAAGTTGTAATATATCAATGTAATGTAATACTATTGTGCTATAAGAAATGATGAACAGGAACACATCAGAGAGGCCACGAAAGACTTATATGAACTGATGCTGAGTGAATGGAGCAGAACCAGGAGAACTTTGTACACAGCAACAACCACAGTGTGTGAGGAATTTTTCTTGTAGACTTAATACTTCATTGCAATGCAAGGACTTAAAAAATTCCCAATGGACTCAAGGTAAAATATCTTCCACGTCCAGAGAAAAAAACTATAGAATTTAATCATAGAATGAAGCAGATCATTTTCTTTTGTATTATGCTTTGTTTTGTTTTATGGTTTCTCCCATTCATTTTAATTATTTTATTCAACATGACTGAGGTGAAAATGTGTTTAATAGGAATGTATATGCAGAACCTATAAATAGACTGTACATTGTTTCAGGGAGGCAATGGTGAGGGAGGGGGAAGCAGAGGGAGAGAGGGGAAGAATCTAAGATAGATGAAAGTAATTGTATAACACTGAAAACAAATAAAATAATTTTTAAAAAGACCTAGTTCACAGAATGAAATATAGTTCTTGAAATGATTGATGACCTGTCTCTATCCCTAATTTATTTTGTATAATTTGTGTACCATTGTTCATCAGGAATTTTCGTCAGTCTTATAGTTCTCCTCTGATGTTGTCTGTTGTTAGCAGGGTCCCAGGTACTACTCCTGGTTTCAAAATTGTTTGGAATAAATTTCTTTTGTGGTATTGTTAAAAAACAAACAAACAAACAAGGTCTTTATGGTTCTAAGGCTGCCTTTTTAATGAACACACTACATTGCATTCCTGAAAGAATGACAGAATTTGAGAATGATAGTGTCAACACACTAAAAACTTATATTTTCTCATTGGACCAATTGAGATACTCAAACAGATATTTGATAATGGTATTGACTGGATTCTGCATTTGTCAATTCTTTGGACAAACAGGCCTCTATTATGGTTAAAAGTTCATTAGCTTTTCACATTATCCTTAATCCATATAGGAGGCAGGGTCAAATTCTGTCCTAGATTTCATCTAAACAGTGAACGGCTAACAACAGTGATTAAAAGACAATATAGATAAAGAAGAAAGCTTGTATAAAACAGAGTCACTAACATGTTGAATAAATTAACAATATAGTATAAAAATGAGTTTTTCAAATTAAAGTTTTTTGTTCTCTTTAGAGCCAGAAGATGTTGGCCAAACTCCCCATTCTGCTTAATGCAATATAGCTATTTGCTGTATGGTGTCCATCAATGACCACTAAATTAATAAAGTATGCCAGTGCTCACATACCTGGTCTCTGTTTAATGATTTAACTGATAGATACTGTCTTAATTAGTGTTTGTTCGCATAACAAAGTGGTGTTCATTGACTATAGCAAAGTGGTAATTTATATTTGTGGATTTTTTCCCGAAAATTTTTAATGCTATTTTGGGATATATTAACTTTTTTCCAAAATATTAAAAAGAATCAGAACTAGCTTGAAAATAGAAGTAGCAATATTGACACTTTGATTGGTTGATATTGTGGGGGAAAATACTAAAGATAAAGGGTGTAATGTTTTCATCAGATATAGACAATAATCTATTGATAATTATAAAGTAGATTAATAAAATGATGCAATGTCTGTATGGAAGGATGAAAGTTTTAGCTCAGAAATAGCTGACGTCTAAAGATTTTCATGAAACTATTGGCTTTACAGAACTTTGGACATTGCTAAGTATGGGAATTGTTGGCATTTAAATAATCCTATACTAAAGAGTTCTAGACCTTACCTGTAAAATGAATTTACATATAATTAAGGCTATACAATATGTTGGAAAGAGGAGTGTCCTGAGCATCAAGATGTCTTGGTTCTAATCCGGAATAACTATATATGTAAAATTTTGGAGAAAATTATCTAATCGTATTCAGGTAACATAGCAACCAAAGAAGGTTAAGAGATTTCAGGTTGCATTAATAAAAGTGATAGATTATCAAGAACAAAAGATATGATAGTTACAGTGTACTGTGCTGGCAAACTGGAAGTAGTCCCAAGGGAAGAAGGAAAAATGTGTTGAATGAATTGATTCAGAGTAAAAAACAAAAGATGTTAGGCTACACAGAAGTACATATACATACGTTGTACATACATACATACCCACATACTTACATATAAATAGAGAGATTGGAGCAGAACCAAGAGAACACTGTACACAGTAACAACAACATTGTTTGATGACTGACTTTGATAGACTTAACTCTTCTCAGCAATACAAGGATATAAGACAATTCCAAAAGACTCATGATGGAAAATGCCATCCACAACCAGAGAAAGAACTATAGAATTCTGAATGAAGATTGAAGCTTACTATTTTCTCTCTCTTTTTTGTTTCTTCTTTCTTGCGGTTTTCCCCTTTGGTTCTAATTCCTCTTTACAATATGGCTAATGTGGAATTTTTTTAAATAAGTAAACTGTTTGTGCTTTATTTTTGAAGAGGACCAATGACATCATGGGGCGATTATTTGACTTGTGATCTGGATTTGAGTGAGGCAGAGTTGTACAAAGTCATCAGCCCTATTCTATTCCAGAGTTATTGAAGTCCGGTGACAAGACAAAAGTCAGGACAATTGGCAATAGCCCAGGATGCAATGGATGACCTTGGCATCTTCAATTTCTGACCAAATTCTAAGCACTCCACAGTGCCTACTTCAGCTGCCTTTATGGCTGTTGAAACAAATTGTTCTGATCCACCAATGTCACAGGGTGAAGTCATCACATGTTTGAGTAGGATATCTCCCTAACTCACTGACAGACCTGATTTAGCCTCTCTGCCAACACCATTTATTGGGGTGTGGACACTACATATGCTACAACTCCTATAAGCCATAGGTAAGAATTGGGTGACAGGATACCAAAGGTGGATGACCAGCCTTGAAAAGGATTTGACAAACCCTCACACCAGAGGTACTAATCCTCATGGAACATTCCACACACCCCAAATAGATAGATATAGGTATAGATATAGGTAAATAGATAGATTAGCTTTAGATACAGATTAAAAATGGGGCAAAGCCAATTTGACCTTTTAAACTAGTTGATATAAAAAAATAGGAAATAAGTAAACTATAAATTTTCTTAATTTGTAAAATGAACTGGTTGGACAAAATGGCTTCTGAGGTCACTTTCAGCTCTAGATCAGGGATGCTGTGAGTTAGAAATTTAAAAAACGCTACTACAATTTCCTAGGGAGTTTTAACCAATGTAAATCACTCACTAAAAAAGAAAATAAAAGGAACCTAAAAATTGCTTCAACTAGTTAATGTAGAATCCCCTTGCCAAGCAAAGAAATATGGTAGCTAAGGGTAACACCAATTTAGAACATAAACTCATTTGTAAAATATTATGGAGGAAGAGGATGGAAGATTATGAGCAGTATCACCTCATAAAGCAATCAGAAGCAGTGGAAGGGGAAAAAAAACAAATTTATAGAAAGCTTGGCAAAAAACCCAACTAAGTCAGATCATACCAAAGGAATTTAATGATGAAAATGGAAGGAGTCCAATGAATAGTCAAAAAGTGGAAAAGATCTGTTAAACTATTAGTAACACATTCTTTTCTTCCTATCACAGTGCAGCCACTACATTTGGACTCTAATATCACAGGTTTCAGTATGCTGTGTGAAGAGGAAATGGAACTAAATAAAAGAAAGATGGGCAGAAAAGTTGAACAAGATTAAGGATACACAGAAGTTCTTGCTCAAAGTATGACAGTTTTAATGGTGTTGAATGTTTACTTTCTGAAGAATCTGTAAAAGGGTAAGGATATTAAATCTTTTGGGGGGAAAGGCACCAACCTCATTATTACTTTTACAAAATGACTGCTCAGTGAAACACATGGTCAAGAGCATGCAGGGGAGGAAATAGACAAAGAATTCCTTTTGCTCAGACTTCAATATACAATTAGATGAACAACTTATAGATATAGTTAAATTTTACATATAAATTTTATCTTGTCAGACTATTAGAAATAGAAAGAAGCTTAGAGATCCCTTCACACAAATTACCCACTGTAAACCTGAAGAAATAGGATGGAGAGTTTTTGCAACCTACTCAGGTACACATAACAATATAGTAGAACAGAAACTATTGCTACTGTTTCCTGAGTCCCTACCTTTTGTATCATGCTATTTCTCTCCTGCAATGTTTGCTATCCATTCACCTTACATTGACTAGATGTCAACATTTTAAATTCATTTGTTTGTGATACTTTTATTTTGGAAACAAAATATTTTAGATTATAATATCCTTGAAGACAAGGATTGTATCTTATTCATTCTTGTATATCTCACAGGACAGGATATGGTGATTTGGCCCTATCAAAAAATTAATACATATTTATTCAATTGAATTCGATTGTAAGTGCCTCAAAGGCATGGAGTTCATTTTTCAGACTGATAAAAATGTTCTGCTACCTGGCCCTACGTGTACACATGTGTATGCACACACACACATACACACACCCAGGGAGATGAATTTGATTATTATTTTAAAAAAAGAGGAAACATATGTAAATCATAACATATTAGAACTGGACAGTGGTTTCTTTTTGAGATAATTTAATCTAGATTTTCATTTATTTTCAAAATTAGGAAACTAAAGTTCATAGAGGTCAAATGACCAAGAATTCAGTATTCTTAATTTGCCTTCCTCGCTACCATATAGCTTCTTGTGTATCTTATTTTCAAAATTAACAAATGGCAATGCAATTATGTACACAATATAAGTGGAAGAGCTGAATGTAATAAGGAAGGAGCATCTGGAGTTTTACCTGGTTGGCTTCATTTCATTTCTTGAGGGTGTGTATGCTCTCTTTGCTGGTAAGAGGACATACATATATACACTTTTCAAATGCTGATTAGAATTCTAATTTCTTAAAGAGACTAACCCAATATTCCCTTTTCCTTTCTTTCCTTTCCTTTTTTCTTTTATTCCTTTCCCTTTTCCCTCTTTCCTTTTTTTCTTCTTTCCTCTCCTTTTCCCTTAATATCTTTCTAGAAAACAGAAGTACTGATCATTTAATGTTGCATTCATTTTTTCACTGAATTTAACAAACCAAAATTTCCAGAAGTAAAATGATGGCAAATTATGCTAACAGAGGAAATTATGAAAAATTATGCTGATGAACTACCACAATCCCCCCAATCTCTGCCTCTAATGGTGTATCCAAAACAACTCCCTTAATCATTTAAAATTACTGCTAAAATTTTGAATTTTGAAATTTCTCTCACCTAGGACAATAATTCTTTCCTTCTTTTTCCCTTCTTTCTCTTCCCTCCTTCCCTGCCTTCCTTGCTTCCTTCCTTCCTTCTCCATCCTTCCTTCCTTGTTTCTCCTTCCTTGCTTGCCTCCTTAATTCTCCTTTCTTCCTTCCTTGTTCCTTTCTTCCTAGTTCCTCCTTGCTTTTTTCTTCCTTCCTCTCTTCCATTCTTCCTTCACATAGACACCCCATTCTAGATGGTGCTGTGCCAGCGTCTCCCATGTCTCACAATTAATTCCAGACTTCTTCAGAGAGATCTTGATAGTGTCCTTGTATCACTTCTTTAGTTATTCCTGATATTTTATTTTAAAAATAGAAGACAGGGGACAAAGCCAAGATGGCAAAGTAGAAAGATGGACCTGTAGAAGCTCCCTCACATAGCCCACAAAATACCTGTAAAAATGACTCTAAACAAATTCTAGAGAAACAGAAGCCATAAAACAACAGCATGAAAGAGATTTCTAGCCTAAGACAAACTGAAAGGCTGACAGGAAAGGTCTATCACACTGGGTGTGGAGCGACAGGGACAAGACCTGGAACAGGCTTTAGGGAGCCACTGGCAGCAGTAGTTCCAGCATTGCTCAATCCACAAATGCCAAATTCAGTTTCAAAGTTCAGTGAGAAAGCTTTTTCATTTGGGTGAAAAAAGAACGTAGTCTGGCCCCACCAGCAGCAGCCACTTCAGCAGCAACTCCATTTTTGGAGCCCTCCACCTAAAATTCCTAGGGAAATTGACCAGCTCCTCTGAATCTCAGCCCTGAGATGAGCCCTGGGATGAGGAGGAGGAGCACTGGCGTGGTGGAGCTGGAGGTAGCTGTGGAGAGGGTTCAGATTCTGGGTAGAAAAGCTTTTGATTTCTCCCAGACCAGTGCATGGACCAGGAGAGGAATAAACTCCTGTCCCTTGATTGTGCCACCTTGAGGAGCTGAGGACTTACAGGCTCCTACAGTATATCCTCCTCTTGACAAAGGACACAAAAGTCAAGTAACTGGCTGGGAAAATGCCCAAAAAAGGGAAAAAATAAGACAATAGAAGGTTATTTTCTTGGTGAACAGGTATTTTCTTCCATCCTTTTGGATGAAGACTAACAAAGCATAACATCAGAAGAAGTCAAGGTTTCTGCATCCAAAACCTCCAAAATAATTTTCAGTAGTCTCAGGCTATGGAAGAGCTCAAAAAGGATTTTGAAAATCAAGTAAGAGATGTGGAGGAAAAATTGGGAAGAGAAATGAGAACATTGTAAGAAAATCATGAAAACCAAGTCAACACCTTGCTAAAGGAGATCCAAAAAAATGCTGAAGAAAATAACACCTTTAAAAATAGGCTAACTCAATTGGCAAAAGAAGTCCAAAAAGTCAATAAGGAGAAGAATG
>JAQQSK010008131.1:0-13640 GCA_028658325.1 Potorous gilbertii | reverse complement strand
GGATGATAGAAGAGAGGGCAGATTGGTGATATGGGTAATTAGAATGCTCAGTGTACTGGGGAAGGGGGAGGGGACAAATGGGGAGAAAATTTGGAACCCAAAATTTTGTGAAAATGAATGTAAAAAGTTAAATAAATAAATTTATATTAAAAAAAAGTTCCCCGTGTCTATAAAATATTAGTAGTAAGACCACCTGCTTCACAGAGCTGTTGTGAGGATCCAGTGAGTCAACAGAGGGGACACATTTTGTGAATGTCAACAGAGAGGTCACTGTCATGACATTCCAAAGTTTGTGTTTTCATCCACAGAGCTCTGCACACAGTTGGTACTTAATAAGTGTTCATGTTGTAAGACATAGTAGAGTGGGACAGCTGGGTTGAATCCCAGTTTGGCACTTACTAGTTGTTTCAGCTTGGAGAAGTCCCTCTACCTCTGAACCTGTTTGTTTGAAAACAAGGATGCTGGTACATGATGGCCCGATGGTGGCATTATGACGGCCAATCACCCTGTGAGTGGTGGCAATTTGTACAAAGGGGAGAAATGAGGATGAGGGTGACAGAAACAAGGAGGAGGGGGAGAGAAGAGGGAAATAAAGGAAATGGTGCGCAAGGCCTGCCAAAGAGAAAGGTCTGTCTTAGGCACCACAGTAAACAGACCTGGCTTGGCCTTGGGGCAGGATGAATGGCCCTTGTCTCCTGCTCTCCTGAGTGCTCTGGTGAGGTCATCATCTGGTGTGAAGCCCTGGTGTGTGAGCCCCTTTCATCCCAAAGCTGGCCCCAAAGCTGCACCGGGTTGGGCTGGGCTGGGCTGGGCCCCCCGCAGGAATCTGGCCAAGTATTTTTAGCCTTCCTGGCAGACAAGAAGGCATCCCAAAGAGAGAGGCTTGCTAAGGACTCAGCAATGGAGCCAAAACTCCACTCCAGGCTCTAGGCCAGGTCTCCTACCCCCACATGCTTGGTTCACTTGACCCCTCTGCCTTAAGTGTTTGGATAAGGGCTGAGGCAGGACTGACCACAGAGGGAGAAATTCAGTGGAGAAGCCAGGGGAAGAAGAGCTGGCCTGAGACCCAGCCCTGGACAGAAATGCTCGGGGCTATGAGGGTCTGCTGCTAAGCAGGATGTGAGCTTTCTCAGCTGGAGTTCTCTAATTAGAGGGGCACTATCAGCCCCTCTGAGCCACCAAGGCTCCTGGAGCTTCCACACACCAGCCAGCTATAGGTTTGGGAAAGACCAAAGCTTCCAACGGTAGCCCAATTGTGGAGCAGAAAGGAGGATCGAGGGGGCTACCTACCTGCTACCTCCCTGGAGGACTGAGCCCAGGTTGCCTCCTGGGGCATCTCAGGGCATCATTGCCATAAAGACCTGAGCGGGTTGCACTGGCAGGCCCAGTGTGTGCTGAGGCTGCTGCTGGCTAACCTCCAGCCCAAGAGGCTGTGGGGACCCAAAGTAGGATGGCCCGAAGGACCCAGGCCATGTGATGGGGGAGGGGAGGGGAGAAAAGGAAAGGTTGACCCAAAGAGGAAGGGAATCCATTGCAAGGCCTCACAGACTCACAGAGCACCAAACCCTAGTCACAGCCACTTGAGGACTGACCCTACCTTTATTCCCAGGTAACCTTGATCACTTCCCTTGCTAAACCTGCTTCCCATTGTGTAAAAAGGACAGAATGGCACCTCATTGGATCTGCCTGAATCCAGTCACTGGCTCCTCCAAGCCAAGTTCTGGTTAAAGCAGCCAGGGTGGGACCCTCTCCTGACCTAGCTTGCCTAGGAGGCAGCCTCCGAGGATAGGAACATTATTAGTCCAGGAAGGCTCCAACTCCTGGAAAGTTGTTAAACCTGGAACTTCCTGGTGCCTCCCCACAAACAGAGAGGCCCCATAGTGTAAAAACTGGCTGAATAGACATGAATAGGAGAACTAAAAAGGAAGGAAGAAAGGGAAGGAGCAGGCAGCTCTTCTCCTTAGTTTTCCCCCCACAAATCATACAAACCCCACCTATCTCAACCATGGATCATACTTGGTCCAGGGCTCCCAAAGGGCCCTCTGGATGGACAGACCCCGAGCCCTGCTCCTCTAGGACTGCAGCTTTAATGAGTCGGCACCAACATTGTCCAGGGGCTTTGAATTTGTGGAGTAGCAGCCAGAGAGCAGGAACATCAGCGTCTGAATACTGTGACGAAATATAGGAAGCTGTTCAAGTGACATTCCAAGAGTACAGGTCTGACCACATCACTCCCTACTCAATCAACTCCAGTGGTTCCTCTTACCTTCAGGATTTAATGCCTCTGTTGAGTATTCAAAGCCTTTCCCAACCTGGCCTTAAACTACCTTTCCAGTCTCATGGTACATAGCCCCTCTCCCCAATACAATATCTCCCCAAGGCGAGTCACTCCGCTTGTGCTTGGCTCTCATCCGTACTTTGTCTCTCTGGACTCTAGCTTCTTGCTCCATAAAGTGGGGATAATGGCACCTGCCTCACTGTGCAGTTGTGAGGGTCAGATGAGATAATATGAGTCTTTACCCTTTGGCTTTGAAATGCCGCCATCATCGTCACCATCATCATCATCCTCGTCCTCATCATCCTCCTTCTCCTCCTCTCTGTTGTCATTACCTCTCAGTATCATCTCTATTTACATGGCCCCGGCCATCTCATATGGCGTCCTTTGGGTATCTGTAGACTGGCGAGGTGAGAGGTTGGAAGGAGAGAAATAAATGTCTTTGGGTTTCCATGTACTGGAGGTTGGCTGTGGTGCTCAGGACATGGGAAAGCTGAGTGTAGTCAATCACCACCTGTTCCAGTCATTTCTGGAGAACAATTTGTGGGCTGGAGGGGAGGAAATAGCACCATCTGCTGGAGGAGCAGAGCTGAACAGCAGGCAGCTGTGAAGCGGTTCTGGGGCTGGGACTGGGGCAAGGACTCACTGCCCCTGTGGGTGAGAGGGCAGCAGCAGATGGGTGGCACGTTTAGTGACAATACTGCCCACCCCATAAAAAACAACAGCAAATTCCATGGAACCAATGAACACACTCAAGCGAAACCAAGTCCCTCGTTGGCTGTGTCATTCTGCTCCCCCGCCCCTCAGTCCTCACCTCAGGCTTGCTTCATCACCAGGTTGGAAGTCATTGCGACAATCAGAGCGCTTAAGCTTTCTAGATCTTTTCGTCCTTACGGTGATGTTGTTGTATAATTCTTTCTCCTAGTTTTACTCATTTTAACCTTCATCAGTTTCTCAAAGTATCCGAATTCTTCTTTTTTATAATTTTTGGTATTAGTATAGCTCGTTCTCCCAGTTCTGCTCATTTCCCCTGCATCTATTCATACAAGTTCTTTCCATGTCCCTTTGACATCACTGATTTCCTCATTTCTTTCAGCACACTAGGATTCCATCCCATTCATACACCACAACTGACTTGGTCATTCTCCAGCTGAGGGACATCCCCCTCAGTGTCCTCTTTTTTTTTGTCACCACAGAAAGAGTGGCTATATGGGACCATAGCACATATAGGACCTTTTCCTTTTTCTTTGATCTCTCTTGTGTCTGGCAGGGGTATAGCTGAGTCCAAGGGCCCATATGTTTGGTAACTCTTGGTGAATCATTTCAGATTACTTTCCAGAAGGGTTGCACATGTCACAGCTCCACCAATAGTGTGTCAATGTTCCTGTTTCCCCACAGCAGCTCTAGCATTTGTCCTGCCACTTTTTTGTCATCCTTGCCAACCTGATGGGCTTCAGGTGGAACTTCAGAATTGTCTTAGTCAGCATTTCTGCAGTTAGTAGACTTGGAGCATTTCTTCAAATGACTGTAACTCCCAAACTCAAACAACTGCAGCAGCCTCAGTCTCCCCAGTAGCAAAGATGACAGGCATGACAATCTCCTAAGGCTCCTTCTTGCTCTAACATTCCATGTTCTAGGTTCTAAAATTTCTTCTAGTTCCGTCCTTCTGTGTTCCAAGGCCCCTCTCAGTGGGGGGACTCTTTGTTCCAAGGACTTCAGCTTCTCCCACATCCTACACCTACCTTGGTTCTGTAGGGTTCATATTTCATCTTCTAAAACTTCTTTCAGCCCTGGCCTCTTTATCCTTAGATCCATCCCCTCCAACTTTGACATTCCACATTCTGAGCTGTAGAGTTCTAAGGTCCCACCCCGTCCTGACGTTCTGCCATCTAAGGCTCTTCTGAGCTTTTTCCACTCTTCCCAGCAGCCTTCTTGCCCTGTAAGATCACTCCACTCCTGCCTGATGCCCCTTCCTCTGACCCCTTGGTTCTTCCCACAACCTCCCTTTTAAAGAAAATGCCTGGATCACCGTGTTTATGCCTTCATTCTTTTCCAGGCTCTGTTCCTGTCTCTCTGGACTTCTTTCTTCACCATGCCACTGTGCTAGCATCTTCTCCTCCACCCTACCTCTAACCCCCCCCCTTTTCTGTTCTGTCTTCCTCCATTTGAATATAAGTTCTCAGAGGTAGGCACCATCTTGGTTTTGCTTATACATGGATCCCCCAGTGCCGAGCAGAATACCCAGCACACAATAAGTGCTTAAAAATGCTTGTAGACTCAACTCTAAGTTCTGATGCTCTTTGTTCCAAGGGTTAGTCCTGTCCAGCTCTGCCTTTGGATGAATCTTGGAGCCTCCTGCCCTTTGGTTTAACCAAAGTTGAACTTTACCCCACCTCCAACCAGTTGCAAAGAACATGGGGCAAGAGTTTCTGTTGCTCTCTTTTTCAGCTCCTGAGCCTATTAAGAGGCTGGGGTTTTGCACACAGGAGATTAAATTAAAATGTTCTTTTATGTTTAGGAACTCCATAGAAATTCACCCAAGATGATCCTGGACATCTCACCTAAACCCAGCTCCAAGGGTGGGGAAAGAGAGGGTCTGCCAGCTCAGAGCTATCTGATACTCTACAGAGCCACTTTACTGTCTCCAAGCAACCACAAGTTCATGTCCAGGGCAAGAGAAAGAAGAGAAGGGGGCTAAGTGACAGCTAAGATGAACCCCTCTCCTGCCGACTTACATCAAATCAGGATTTCCATGCATTAAGGATAAGAAGTGGGAGACTCAAAATTCACCCCCCCCCCCTATTTCAAATAAGTGATAAACTGCTATGCCCTTCAAGTACTTTAGCTAGGGGGAAACAATCAATCCATC
Source organism: Potorous gilbertii (assembly GCA_028658325.1). NCBI lineage: Eukaryota > Metazoa > Chordata > Mammalia > Diprotodontia > Potoroidae > Potorous > Potorous gilbertii. Next base: position 8,496 of record JAQQSK010008131.1, on the reverse strand, counting down.
TCCATCATGGGTTTCAGTCTCAGTCTATCAGCTATAGGCTTTAGATCACAGATTCCTAACCTACAATCCATGAATTTCAATTTTAGTTCAGTCCAAGTGGTTTTCTTTGTAATCCTATGTATTTTATTTTATACATTTAAAGACAAGAGAGCGGATCCATGGGTCTCATTAGACAGCATGCCCAAGGGATCTAGGATACTTTAGACTAAGTTTGGAAAAAGTCTTTGATGAACTTGAATGATGTTGCTCAGGAAGCCTGTTTGGATGGGCTGAGGAAACCTGGTCACTCCTTAGGTATTGCCTCTAAAATACCAACCTATTTTACAACCAAAGTTATTTGATAAATTTAAGCAAATTTGAGTCAAGCAACTGAGTTCTAGTAAAGTCACGGAGGAGGAACCAAGGAAGGGGGAGAGAGTTCCTCTTTCCCCTTCCTCTTTGGTCAGAGGAGGCCTTTCAGGACTCCAAGAGTCTGAGGGGATACTTCCCCTAGTCCCATAGGCAACCCAGCATCCTCCCCAGCACAGCAGTGTCAATAACCAAAGATAGACTGGACATGTAGTCCAACAATTTGTCTGGAGTTAAAGCCAGGAGGGACCTTGGAAGCCAATGAGGCTTTCCTCCCCTCTCTTTGATATAAGAGGACATTGATGTGACTGACCCAAAGTTACAGAAGCAGTAAGTGGCAGAGCTGAGGTTTGAACCCAGGCCCATGGAGTCCAAATTCAAAAGTGTTCTTCCTACTGCATCCTACTGTCTCATTAAGTCTGGAAAGAGCTGCAGGAGTCAGCCCTGCGAAGAGAGCTAAGAGCTAACTATAAAGTGATAAGATATCCAACCGTGGGGCCTGTTAGCTGTCAGGCCTGAAGGTGATTCCATGTTTAGCACAATGCCAGCTCCAACCCAGCAAGTTTCAAGCCTCCCCCGGGGACTCCCTACGAGTCATCCCGTGAAGAACCTTCCTATGGATGGATGTCTGTCAAAATAACATGCTGGTCTCATCTTGTCTCTGAATTGGGCTCATCCTTATATCTATAACTGGGGTGCTAGACTCTGATGGTAACAGCTAGCTTTCATTAGATTGTTAGACCCAGACTCCCAGAAGCTCTGCTGTGTTTAGCTCATTTAGTTTTTAAACATAATCTAATGTGGTCATGCTTGACTTCATCCTGCCATCTCCCTAAAGGCTCTTCATTGGCTCCCATTTTGCCTAGACCATCTCCACCTGCAGGATTGGGGGAGCTAAGGTAGATGGGGGCAGACATGAGACGTCCAGGAACAACAGTTGTACCATGCTGTCTCCTCCTGGGCACCTCCAGCATATGAGCTTACAGGTATTCCAACATGACTTCATCTCATTTTTAAGCCCATTGGTCCAGCCTGTTGAGGTCCTCCTGAATCCTGCTGCCTCCAGCAAGCTACCTTGCCTGGTGTTGATAAGTGTGCCAACTGTGTCTCCATCCATGCAATCGATCAAGCAATCTTATTGAGACCTACTATGTGCTCGGTACCTGGCTAAGCACTGATGATACAAAGAAAGGCCAAAACTGTCTCTACCCTCAGAATTGCTGTACTAATAGGAGAGACAGCATAACACATGTATGTATATATTTGATATGTATAGTATAAATGGGAGGTAATCTCAGAGGGTCAGGTTGGAGGGTCCAGGAAAAGCCTCCTGCAAGAAACAGGGTCTGAGCTAAGTCATGAAGGCAGAGGGAAGAGAAGAGAAAGCCCTAGGCATGAGGGATAGTCAGTACAAAGATACTGAGTTAGGAGATGGAAGAAGATGAAGGAGGTGAGTGTTACTGGGTCACAGTATGTAGAGGGAAGGTATAAGATGAGTACTAGATAAAATACTGACAATCACTCTGGTAAGTCTGGGAGGGGTGGGGCACACGCACTCTCTGCCAACCCTAAGGGCAGGGGTCTAGCAAGGATGCGGAAGGCCCTGCTTAGGCCAGGTTACAATTCCCCAATTTACCAAGGGTTGGCAAGCACCAAGTGAACAACTAATATTTGCTGCCTGGTCGCTCCTTAGGTACTGCCTCTAAAATACCAACCTATTTTACAACCAAATTTATTTGATAAATTTAAGCAAATTTGAGTCTTAAGAACAGAGGTTCTTAAGACTCACAGTACCAGAAATTTTCTCCCAGATTAACATGAAAAACCTATAAATGGCCACTCCTTAGGTTCATTTATTCCATCAGTCCCCACTCTGCTTCATGTGCTCCCATCTTTTCTCCAAAGACATCATGAGAGACCCAGTCAAATGCCCCACTCTCGAGACCAAGAAAATTATTAACAGTGAGAAATGAAAATGTGTTCAATATGGTCCCATAGATCTCTAGGCTGAGCATCAGAAGACCTTGATTTTATTCCAGTTCCTCCACTATAGAGAGAGTCTCTATGAGTTTCAGCGAAGGTGCTAAGTGAATTGGTAGAGGGAGTTTCCTCACCTGGAAGTTTCTTATGTCTTCTGTTGTTAGTATCTTCCCTTTTGGTTTATCTGCTTATGCTTAAGATCTCTCACTGAGTTTCCTTCCAGCTAAGATCTTTGGCAATTTCAAGGTTTTTTTTTTTATTTCTTATTCCTGTCACTCAATTTCTGACTCCTTTCCACGGCATTTCCTTAGTCCCTAAATGTCAAAGATGTCTCAGCCTCCTTCTAGACTAGAGAATTCACATTTCACCTGTGGCCTCAACTCCAAACGACTTCTGGGAAGACAAAACTGGCCCCAGCTGGCTCCAGGGCCCTTTCTCTCAGACCTAGCAGAGCAACTTTCAGTGGCACCCTGCCCAGTTCTCTTTCCCTCAGTTCTCTGGCTGAGTATTGTTGCAGCATAGAGTTCTACTGCTCTTTAGTTCCAGCCAGAATAAGTTCCTGCCTTTTGGTTTTCTGATGCACAGAGAGAAAGGGAGATGTGGATGTAGGAGTCAAGTTCTGTTGCAAGCTTGTGAATCAGCTTGGGCAGCCCTCTTGCCAGCACATAGTGCCAGGTAGTGGAAGGAGTGCTGAGTGAGCACTCAGTGAGGGGGTAGATATTAATCTTTGCTGTTGGTTCTTTGAGTTGTTAGCTCATTCAGGTTCTTAAAGTCAAAAACCATAGAGATAACTGATTTACCTCTTGTGCATAATCCTATTTTGGAGAGGTTTGAGAGGTAATGAGGGTCACAGGAAATGTCCAGCCCTCCGTCTTGTTGAAATCACGGGTCTACTCCCTATATCCTCTCCTAACTGCCATTACCACCTACAAGATTGAGTATGTCACTTGGTTACTCTGAACTTCAATATTCTCTTCTGCATAATGAGAGAACTGACCTCAATAGCCCTCTAAGAGCTAATGATTTGATTAAGGTTAGTTGCCTAGATGTGTAGACAGGTAAGGTGTCTCATCTGCAACTCATAGCAGGCAGCAAATATTGGTTATTCACTTGGTGCTTGCCAACCCTTGGTAAATTGGGGAACTGTAACCTGGCCTAAGCAGGGCCTTCTGCATCCTTGCTAGACCCTGCCCTTAGGGTTGGCAGAGAGTGCCTGCGCCCCACCCCTCCCAGACTTACCACTTTTACAATCTTCCCAGAGGCCTTCCACTCTGGGAACCTGCCCATCCTCCCTTGCCTGGTAGAACTGGTCCATTCTTGTGTTCATCAGTCAACACCTTCTCATCTGTGAACCTTCGCTAGCGGGGTTGTGGAGTGATTAGTGAGAGGAGTTTACGTCACTGTCTTGTCTTGGACTAGATGGGGTAACTCTGACCTTTGTGTGTATGAAGACGAAGGATCCCTCAGAATGATGAGAGGAAGGAAGGACCCTTCTGGTTCTCCACCCTCCACCCCGAGGGTCTGATGAGTGTTGGGTGTGGGGAAGGAAGGTATAGCTACCAGACATAACTACGGGTGAGATTCGTGCAGCTCAGTCCAATCCGACAAACACCCAAGGTCCTGTGCTTGGTGCAGAGGGCACAAAGCTAGAAAAGGACAGTTTTTGACCCCAAAGAACTTACTTTCAGATGGAGGCAGGAAGACAGGGGCCTGTGAATGGTGAAACAAGCATGGAACCTTGGAGAGGCTGATGGAGGCAAAGGCTATGAATTGGAAAGCCAGAACCAGAAGAGGAGAACGACATATTTAGAGAAGGGGCAGTATGGAGGCTCTCTGAGGGGAACCATGGAGGCAGGGAGGGGTTTCAACTGAGACAGATAAGCTCCTTCAACTGAGAGGAGCTTATCCCAGGAATGGAGGACATTATAAACAAAACCATGGGCCCAAGGATACAATAACATGACTGAAGTCACATTAGAAGGTTGTAACATAGGCCAGGAGAAACATCTTTCAGAGGAAAGGTAATAAACATGTCCTTCTACTCAGTCACCAAGGCAGGGACTCTGGTGATAGCAGTGTCTATGCCAACCATTTCAGGTCCGGGATAGAGCTGCTACCCTATGTCCTAATGGAGTTGAGGGGAGGATCATGGGGGTGACAATGGTGTATGAAAAATTATACACTATGACACTAAAAAAACCTCCCCCAGAGGTGATGAAAAGCTCAGGAGTGACCCTCTGGTCATTACAACACACACACAGACACACACACAGCCAGAGGTTTTTAGGCCAACATGTCAATGTGGAGTATGAAGCTTCACAGATGTTAAAGGACAAGAAGCTAGTGAAAATGGCCTGGATATGAGGAAAACCACTTTGAAAGATGCCAGAGCCCTGATGAAGGCCATGGCCAGTCAGTGCTTGAGAGGACTGGAGGGGAAGTGGGTTCCCCAACCCTTGGCCAAGAAGGGAAGGAGATAGAGACAGACACACATTCAGCCAGCGCTCCTTCTTTTCACACAGAAAGGTTTCTCCCATGGGTAGATGGGGGTAATAGGCAGGGAGTGATGAAAAACAGGAAGAAAATTAAGAAAGGAGCAGAAGTCACAGAGCAGAGTCAGAAGGAGACCAGGACAAGTGGAGCAGTGTGGGAACCGCTAGGGCAGATTTAATATATGCCTTAAAAAACAAACTGTCCAGAACAGAACAGGGGCCCCTCAAGCTCATGTGCAATCTTCTATGCTCCTCTTTGGGTATTGAAATGTTCATGTTTGTTTATGTGGGTCAAGCCCATAATGAAATAAAATTTAAGGGAAAAGAGGCATTCTCTGTGGGTACCCAGGGTGTGCTGAGGTCCCCCCAAAGAGGGGAGTGGAAATGAGTGGGATGTTCAGGTCAGGGCAGGGAGAGGCCCCCCTACAGCACTCTGGTTGGGGAGTGCCAAACAGTGGCAAGACCGAGAAGGGCAGAAGTGATCTTTGAGAGCAGAGGGAGGACCCTGAGTGCACTCAAGGAGAGGGTGAAGTCATAGATTGAGTGCTTTTAACCAGAAACAAAAAAAGAGGAGTAGGGGCCATCATAGAGTGAGGACCCAGCCTAGAAAAGACCTCATTTCTCCAGAAACCAACCTGAGAAGGGAGGAAGGGAGAAGGAATGAGTCTTGGGCAGAAGAAGCCAAGCTGTAGAGGCTGGGACCTGGAGAAGAGGATAGTAGTAAGGACCGAGAAGGGGCTGAGTAAGGGTTTAAACCTGAGACAAGGATTGGAATCACCCCCACTCTTTGGAACCTAGTAGGCTCTTCATAAATGCTTATTGACTGACTGAAGGACTGACTACTAAGTGACCTCATCCTGTGTGCCGCACCAGGAGGGCACCATCCAGTCACTGAGGTTCACACCCCTGAGTCTCCCAAACATCTCCCCAATCCATTCCATCCCTCTCCTTTCACATAGCCAAAACTCCCTTATTTCAGGTCACTATCACCTCATACCTGGTGCCTTACCAATGCCCTCGTATTTAGAATTCCTGCCTTGGTTTTCTTCCCTCACCAATCTGTCATCCTCAGACATGCCAAAGGGATATTCTTAAGGCACACTCTCTAAGAACCTAATTTCTAACGTGTCTCCCAAATTTCTTCTAGAATAAAACATAAATCCCTCACTTTAGCACTCCCACTTCAATCTGGTTCTAGCCTACTCTCCAGGAATTGATGCTGTCTTGGGCTGCATTAAGAGGTTTGGCCTCCCGGAATGTGCAGGTGGCAGTCCCACTACCTCCAGTTTTATTAGCCATCCTCTTGTTTACTGTGGTCAGTTCTGGGTGGACACCTAAGCTGGAGTGTCCAAGGGACAGCAAAGAAGATGGAGAAGGTCTAGAGTCCATGGCTAGCCTGGAGAAGAGAAAGCTTGGGACCACATAATTGTCTTCAAGTCTCTCTCATAAAGGAGAGAAATCAGACTTGATCTGTTTGGCCCCATGGAGAAGGACCAGGAATAATGGGGGGAAGTTGAAAAGAAGAAAATTGAGGCTTGATGTTGGGAAAAACTAGACACTAATTGGAGCTGTCCAGAAATGGAAGGAACTGCCTTGGGAGATGATGGATTGTCCTTCACTGGAGCCTCACATGAAGGCTGGATGACCCCATGGGGCTTCTGTTGTAGAAGAGACTCTTGCTGGACTAGATAACCTCAGAGGTCCCTTCCACCAAGGCACTGCAGTTCTGGAAAGGTCTCCTTCAACCTGACACTTGCCTGCTGCAAACTCTTTCCTGAGACCTGAATGGCTTCCATCATTCCCCATCACACACACCCTCTCCTGGTTTCTGCCCAGGAGCTCCACTCATCATTCTCGGTAGCTCCCAGCAGGTGGCAGCAATCATCACTCCACCCTATGTTCCTCCTACATCTCTCCACAGCTCCCAGGAGATGTTTCCAACATCCTTCATCATTTTGCTCTGCCATCTCTCATGAGGCAGCATCACTAGCCCTTTAGATGACAGAAAAGCCTCCTTGGACATGAGCAGAGGGCACACTTCAGAACTTTCTTCTTAAGAGACCATCCAACATGGTGCCGGACATAGGCCATCTCAGCTCTGGAGTTTCTTCTTTGCTCCAACTGCTGGCCTTATAGAGGTACACCCAGGAGTCCTGAACACACCTACCCCTCTCATCTCCAAGCCTGTCTCTATCATCAATGAAAGATTGCATGGTGTTTCCAAAGTTCCAGTCTTCTTTCCTTCAAGCACTGGGCTATATATTTCCCACCTACCCGAGTACTTGCCTGAGTCTTTCTCCCCAGTTTTCAGATCTTTCAGGAGTCAGTCACTGGGGTCATGGACCTCTCCTCACCACCTCCAAAGTAGGGAAATAGTGAAGGAAAGATCCGCCTTCTCCTGGGAGTCCCTTATGTCAAGGTGGTGGAGGGAGAACAAAAAAGAAGTCATTCCCCAGGGAGAGAGACTGGTCCTTTGGTATTATTTGTCCTTGCTATTGTTTAGTCACGTCCGACTCTTTGTGACCCCATTTGGAATTTGCTTAGTTTGCCATTTCCTTCTCCAGCTCATTTGACAGATAAAGAACTGAGGCAAGCAGGGTGAAGTGACTTGCCCAGGGTCACATAGCTAGCAAGCATCTGAAGCAGAATTTGAACTCAGGAAAAGGAGTCTTCTTGATTCCAAGCCCAGTGCTCTATCCACTGCACCACTTGGCTGCCCTCGTTATTTATGAAGGGATAAAGGCTGGGCCCATGAAGTCTCTAGGATAGAGAATTCCCGAGTAAGGAAACTCCTCCAATGATGTTGATATTACTGTATGGCCTTTGAGAGTTGCTTAGAGTGTTGAGAAGCTAAGTGACTTGCTCAGGGTCACACAGACAGGGCATGTCAAAGATATGACTTGAACCCAGGCCACCTCAATATCTATATAATGTATATACAGGGTATGTGTGATTGGTAACTGTCTCATATACATACAGCTGGTCCATAGGTAGCCTGACTAGATATCTGATCTGTGTGTGCTCACTCTCATCTCCCAGGGATACTACAGTTTCTACCTTTGAGGAGAGTGGGAGGAGGGACATGCCTGCACTGGTAGCCTGCCAAGGGAGGGACAGGTATAATCCAGGACTGTGGAGGCTGGGCAATCTCTCCTACACGTTCATTTTTCCCAGAGGACTATTAGGCTACAACAGCATATATCTGCCACACATCAGAAAGTCTGCTCTATAGCCTAGAAATACCACCGGAATTCAGAATCACCCTTCCTGATCACTAGGGGAGGGTGATATTTAACTTACTCTCACCTGCTTACTTTTAGTCATTTACAACTCTTTGTGACCCCACCTGGAGTCAGGAAGACCCAAATGCAAATCCAGCTCTAGTCACTTACAACTTGTGTGACTCTGAGCAAGTCACCTAACCTCTGTCTGTCTGAATCCACTGGAGAGGAAAATGGCAAACCATTCCATTATCCTTGCCAAGAAAACCCCATGGCCATGTTGGCCAGCCATAGTCCACAGGGTCATGAAGAGTCAGACATGACTGAACTCCAAAAGAAATGGGCAATTAAGTAACTAAGTAATTTAAACTATTATAAATAAACAAATTAAAAATACAGGACACAAGAAGAAAGACCTTATTTGCATCTAGAGAAAGAACTGATAAATAGAAGTA
>JAQQSK010008130.1:0-13641 GCA_028658325.1 Potorous gilbertii | reverse complement strand
GAGTCAAAGTCTCTGTATCCCAAATATCTGAACTAGATACCCCATGGGCTCGAGCCATGGAGGAGCTCAAATATAATTTTGAAAATCAGGTCAGACAGGTGAAGGAAAACCTGGGGAAAGAAATGAGAGAGATGCAAGAAAAGCATGAAAAACGGGTCAATACCTTAATAAAGGAGGCCCAAAAAAATGCTGAAGAAAATAGCACCTTGAAAAATAGGCTAACTCAATTGGTAAAAGAGGTTCAAAAAGCCAATGAGGAGAAGAATGCTTTCAAAAGCAGAATTAGCCAAGTGGAAAAAGAGGTGCAAAAGCTCACTGAAGAAAATAGTTCTCTCAAAATTAGAATGGAACAGATGGAGGCCAATGAGTTTCTGAGAAACCAAGAAATCACAAAACCGAACCAAAAGAATAACAAAATGGAAGAGAATGTGAAATATTTCATTGGAAAAACAACTGACCTCTATCTCTCTCTTTACCTGTCTCTTTATGCGTCTGTCTCAGTGTCTCATTTGTCTTTCTCTCTCTCTCTCTCTCTCTCTCTCTGCCTTCTCTATGTCTCTATCTCTCTCCCCTCACTCTTGCAAATTGTAGTCAAAGGTAGTTTCATACACTTGTAAATACACTTGCTGTTATTACTCTTCTGGTGCCAAATCAGGAACAACTGCAGAAAATTACAGCAGGCAGAAAGGTCCTAATAATTTTCAATTTATTGCCTGTGTTTTTGAATATAGTGCACTTTTTCCTTCACTATATGGCATCAGGAGGTAACTTTCCATTTGCACTGGAGGGCATAATGTAGGACTAATTCTGTTTATTTGAAAAAAAATAGTCTCTGAACTCCCTCTAGGAGCATCATTTCTTCAGATTTTCAACACCTTTTAAGTACTTCTGCTCACATGATAGAATCTGCTTGGATATTCTTTGTTTTCAAACTGATCCTTTAGAGAGTTCAATGTTATATTTATTTTACTCTGTAATGTAGAAATGTTCTTTATTTCTCAGTTAAAAATTTATAATAAAAATATTTGTGTCACTCTTCCATCACGTTTTCAATTCTGGGAAACAATTATCTCTCTGTATGTGCAAGAACTCGAATTCTTCATTTCCTGTGGAAAGTAAAGGTTTTTTCTTCATGATTTGCAACAGATTTGATTTGTCTACTTCTCATTTATTAGCACCTGCATTTAATCAGACTTCTTACTAAAGTAGTCTTAGGATAGGTGTGTTTGATCAGTCTGCCAAATCATACATGGCTCCTTGAAAGATTAATTATTAGTCAGTATGTAAAACATTGGAAGCTTAAGTTAGTGACGTTATTGTAGAGATATAGCAAATAGATTCCAGGCTAATTGCATATTACCAAATTTATTGTATTTAATATTTAATGGTCAGAAACTGATTTGATAAATGGTCACTTAAACTGTCTGGGCTAAGGAAGTTACAATGACGGCTTAAACTCAGTCTGATTAATCAAGAGCACAAGGAGCACATTTAAACACTACCCTGCCGTCCCTTGGTTTCATCATTCAACAGCAGTAATTTTTCTAACACATTACATTACTTCATTTTCCAGAAGAGATAAAATACGTGTGTGTGTGTGTTTGTGTGTGTGTGTGCATGCTTGTAAATGCTGTTGTTCATCTGGTGAACTGAATGAATATAAATGACAAAATTCATATTTGTACTGGGTCTCACAGATGTTTGAAGGATTATATTTAATGTTATAGTATAGTCCAAGAATGGGGGAAGTCAAAAAATACCTTTTAGGATGCTTCATGCTTTATTGCTTGCGATGTTCTTTCTAATCTTGTTTCTTTTGTTTTCATTTCTAACTTCTTAATTTACTGCCTGAAAGTGCCTCAAACATTTTTCAGTCATCACATTGTTAAAAGGTGATATTTTACAATTCATAAAGCTAATTTTTCCAGACTGTGCATAATTATGCGGTTATTCACTGAGCAGGAAGCCTGCTTTTGAACAATGGAAGCTTTATTCTGAAATAATCAAATTCTAGTCTTGTTATTTAGGCCACTACATAAAAGGTTAAATGAAAGGGTGGATCGAAGCGAAATGATCATTATCGTGATCGTGACGATTGCTATTGTTATTATTGACATCATCATCATCAACATCGTCATCACCATCATCATCATCATCCCTTCCATTGTACAGATGAGCAAATAGAGGCTGACAAAAATTAGTCATTTGTGCACAGTCACACAGTTAGTTCTTGTTTCCAACCACAACATTCCTTCCACACTGACAATTGCTCCTACTGATTGGAATCTTTTTTTTTATTTCTCTCTTGTATTTGCTGATTTTCCTTTTCCATTTTATGAAAACATGGAACTTCATGCAAAAAGGAATTTTTGAAATGGTTTTATTAGGGCATTCTAAATTGATAAGTGAGAAAATCAGAGGCACCGAGGCAAAAGTTACCTGCCAGAAGTCCCCAAACCAATAAGTAGAGTATGGCTTTGACCCGAAATAATTTTTTAATCCAAATTTAGACGTCTTTCCATTATCCTCTGCTGACTCTGAGAAAATCATAATTTATAGCCAAGAGTCTCCATAGCTATAAATTTCCAGAAGTAGAATTTGGATTCAAGCCTGTTTCCAACTTTCATTTAATGTCTTATAGTTTTGCTCTTTTATGTAGCCCCTGTCTTATCCATTTACCTAGTATCTGAAAGTTATTATAGTAAATCTCCAAAACACATATTACTTTATTTTCTACATTCTTTTTTATTTTTCCCCAACTGCTTATTGACTTTGATATTTGTCTGTACCCCTCCACCTCTTTGAAACCTGTGATTTTGTTTTGGTTTGTGAATGTGTGTGCGTGTGTTTGTTTTTTCATTGCACATGTGTAGTGGAGGTTACGTGTGATTTTCCTACACTGTGTGTGCAGTGACTGCTTTATAGTCATTAATAGTTTCCAACAACTGTGTCTAATCCTTCCATAGATAGTATAGAGAAACAGAAATAATACAGGGGTATTGTTTTCCTTTTTTAAAAATTCTTCGTAAAAGATTCTGTCAGTTGTAAGTTTGGAACTTTTGGTTTTGTAGCCATTTGTGATTACTCATTCAGAATTGAGAAAAACTGGTTATATATTTTGGCCATTTCATAGTTTATAAAACACTTACGTATAAATTTCTCACTTAATTCTCTATCATACCTTGTATGGTTGAGAAGTTCCTGAAGACATAGGAAGATTAGTAGGCACAATGTAGGCAATTTAATGTCATCATCATCATCATTTGAAACAACATTTTTATAATCACAATATTGTGTTCTTTTTAATTGACAGGCTTACAAATTACATTACACTTTATGTCCTTTGAAAATGAAGTAAAAGAACAACACAATACACAAGAATAATATGAAATATAGCTAGCACTTGGAAGAGACTACAGAGATCATCCAGTTTAAATTTCTCATTTCTGATATGTGGAAACTGAGGTCAGAGAAGGTAAATATTGAACCCAAATTCACATAATAATGATAACTATTTTTTTTAAATTTATTATCATTTGTTCAATCAGTGTGAAGTACTGATATTATGGGAAATCTGTCCAATTGCAAGAATCCTGCAGACGATAAGCACCTTTAAAAGGTGAAAGATATAAAGTTAGAATGGACAAATTTTGGAAGAAGCAGCATCTCATTCATTAATGATCTTCAGTACGTAGCAGGAGAATTAATTATTAGTGTTGTTGTAGGACAGAAATATCAAACACATGAACCACGCATTCCATATGAACAAGAATATGTCTAACTGTGGCCCAAATCAGACTAAAGTGTAATTGGGAATTTTTTTTTTACGGTAATAAAATAATCCTGTCTACTAAAACATTATAAACTAAGTCAGTAAGCAGCCCATATGGGCATAAGTAATCTTCATTTCAACTTGATTTTAACACCACTGTTGTAGTGTAAATTCTACTTTGGGTGTGGGTTTTCCTAGGTAACGTGATACAGTGGCTAAAGTATGAATCAGGAAGAAGTGAGTTCAAATACAACTTCATATACTTATTACCTGTGATTTTGGGCAAGTCACTTAACTTTATTTGCCTCATTTTCCTCATCTGCAAAATGAGTTCAAGTGAGAAATAGCAAAGCCCTCCAGTACGTTTGTCAAGAGAATCCCAAATGTGGTCATGAAAAGGCAGACACAACTGAAATAATTTTACAACAACAAAAATATATCCTCTGAGGTCCCTTTCAAAACTGATATTCTATTTTTTCTCCTCTCAACAAAGATGACTGAGCTGTGAGTACCACAAACAACTAGAAGGTAATCTGAGTGTCAATTCTGGCAGTACAGTAGATTACTACAACTTGCTTTTATGCCGTACAAACCTACTGTATTGTCAGGATCAATTAAAGAAGCTGCATCCAGTTTTCAAATATGCCTAGAATGAGTACAGTATTTTGTGTGGGTGTAATATTTTCTGAGCATTTTTTTCTTCCTTTATAGTTCATTTTTACCTTCAGACATGGAAAGAATTTTCACAGTAAAGTACAACAGTCTATGAATAAAAAATTAATATTTGGGGCTACACATGCTATGGTAAAAATGTGCTTTTTTATTTCAGTAGGCAATTACTTTATTATGAAGTTATGGCATGAAATAATTAGCTCAGAATTATTTTTCCTGGGATAGAGAAGACACGAGGAATGCAAATATTTGTGAGATAACAAATATCACTTCATTGAAGGGATTGATAATTTCAATTAATGCCAAGAAATAATTAATTAACAACACTAAAAATTATTTTAAATCATGTTTAAATATTTCGTAACTGTATATTTTGTAAGACACGGTTACCCAAAACTAAATTACATCTGACGTTTATTCTAAATTCATTCAAGCTATGCCACAACAAGAGTCTCTTCAAAGACATATATTATTCATGGATATTTAACATTAATCTGAAAACTTATTATGAGGTAGAATAGTTTCTATTGATAGGAACATAGCTTAATTTTTGAACAGATGCAATTTTAGAAAAACAATATTTCATTTCGTTGAGGTTAACCTCTTCATGTATATGTGTGTGTATGTATATTATGTCTATAACACACAAATAAGCACACATACTAGAATAAACATGTGAATACATGAATGGGTGCACAATTTATTACATATATGTACTAATGTGTATATAATACTTATATGTGAGGATTCTGTTCCATTGGATAACCTGTCACATGTTTGAAGATGGTTATCCTCGCATGCCGAATTTCTCCTCTCCTGGTAATTATCAAGTATTAATTCTATTCATCGTACTAGTACAATCTCAGAGTGTATTCTCAATTTATTACCACACTTCTAGACATTCCTGATATAATAATTTTAATAAAAATGATGAAAATCATCATACAACTAATAAATTAAAAGATTATTAAATTAAAGATATTTTTATATGAATATGTATTCACTAAAACATATTTCTTCTGATTTCATATACAGAACTGAATCCTGAATGCAAAGTACCAAAGCAAAAATGGGGACTCAGGGCAACATCGCAGAATTCATTCTCTATGGACTTTCCTATGACCAGAATATAAAAATATTTTCTTTTTTCTTCTTATTCTATTACATCCGTCTCCTTTTAGGAACCCTCTTGGTCCTCATTTCTATCGGTTGCAGTCATCTTTTTCCACCAACCAATGTACTATTTCCTCAGTCATTTGTCTTGTATGGATATCACTATACTTCCAGTGTTACACCAAAATTAATTGGGGATCTTTCAACTGAGAGAAAAATCATCTCCTATAATTTCTGTATGCTCCAGATCTTCAGTGTGCACTTCTTTGGAAGTATTGAGGTCTTCGTCCTGACTGCAATGATCTTTTACTGGTATGCTGACTTATGTAAACTTCTCAACTACATGGTCATCATGAGCAGAAAAAAATGTAACCTTCTTGTTTTAATAGCTTGGGATGGTGACGCTGCTCACTCCTTCCCTCAATCGTCCATGACTCTCAAATTGGTCTTCTGTGTCCCCAGTGTAATTGATCACTACTAATGTGACCTCTTTCCATTGATGAAAATTACCTGTACAGATACTTACACCACTGGTCTTCTTGTTGTAATCAATTCAGGAATAATTGTCTTGATAATTTTTGTGATCTTATTCGTTTCTTATGCCATTATATTATGGACCCAATGCACACATTCAGCTGAAGGGCGCTGGAAAGCTCTGTCTATCTGTGGGTCTCATTTCACAGTGGTTGTCTTGTTTTCTGTATCCGCAATTTTTTCCTACCTTTGACTTCCCACCACCTATCCAGAGGATAAAGTGTTTGCTCTATTTTGTACCATCAGTGCTCTAATGTTGTATCCCATCATTTATACTGAGAGATACTGAGATGAAAAAAGCCATGAGAAAGATATGGTGTAAAAAACTATTTGGGAAAGGAAATCTAAACGAATTGCGTTAATTTCTCCAACATTTATCATCTTCTTGTTTTGTCATGTTCGCCAGTCTGGTACGTGTGATGTGGTACCTCAGAGAGTTTCAACATTAATTCATTGCTGGTGGAGTTGTAAATCCACCTAACCCTGAAGAAGTTTTTCCTAGAGAGTTCATTGATGGCTTGTTCAATTTCCTGTATGGGGATGGGTTGATTTAAGTACTCAAATTGCTCTTCTGTTAATCTGGCAATTCAATTTTTTTAAATAATCATTCATCTCATTTAGATTGTCTAATTTATGAGCATACAGTTGAGCAAAGAAATTCCTAATTATTGTTTTAATTTCTTCCTCATTGGAGGTTAGTTCACCCTTTTCATTTTTGATTTGATAATTTGGGTTTCATTTTTTTGGTGTGTTTAGTTAAACTGATGAAAGGTTTATCAATTTTATTGGTTTTTATATAAAACTAACTCTTAGTTTTATTCATTACTTCAATAGTTTTCTTAATTTCAATTTTACTAATATCTCCTTTGGTTTTCTATATTTATAATTTGCTATTTACTTGGGGATTTTCAATTTGGTTTTTTTCTGAAGGTTTTTCAGTTGCATGCCTTATTCATTAATCTCCTCTTTCTCTATCTTAGTCATGTTAGCATTCAAAGACAGAAAACTTTCTCTAACAACTGCTTTTGCAGTGTCCCATAAGATCTGATAGGATGACTCATTATTGTCAATCTCTTGAGGGAAATTGTTTAACCCACTCATTCTTTAGAATTTTGTTGTTTATTTTTCAATTAGTTTTTGGTTTATATTTCAATGGCATTTGATTACATGTAATTGTTACTGAATTATGATCTGAGAAAGATACATTGACTGTCTCTGCCTTTCTGCACTGGATTGTGAGGTTTAATGTTCTAGTATATGGTTAATTTTTGAATATGTGTCATATATTGATAAGAAATAAAGGTATATTCCTTTCTATCTCAATTCAGTTTTCTCAAGATATGTGTCATATTTAATTTACCCATAGTTTACTTCATCTACTAACTTTCTTTATTATCTATTTTAAGTCTAGATTTATCAAGTTGAGAGAGGGGAAGTTTGAGGTCCATTAGTGTATTTTTGCTGCCTATTTCTGCCTGTAACTTCTTACCTTCTCCTCTAAGACTTTGAATGTTGTATCTCTTGGAGCATATAAGTTTAGCAATGAAATTGCTTCGTTACCTAAGGTGCTTTTAAGTAGGATATAGTTTCCGTCTTTATTTCTTTTGATTAGATCTATTTCTGCTTTGCACTTGTCTGAGATTAGGACTGGTACCCTTTCTTTTTTTTACGTCAGATGAGACACAATATATTCTGCTCCAACCTTTACCCTGTATCTCCCCATTTCAAATGTGTTTCTTGTAAATAACAAATTGTTTTTAATCCACTCGGCTATTTGTCTCCATTTTATGGGAGAGTTCACCCCACTCACATTCTCAGTTATAAATAGTATCTGTGTCTTTCCCTCCATCTCCTCTCCCCCTCTTTATGCTTTTAGTTCTCCCTTCTCTCTTCCCCCTCACAACTGAGTTTTAATTTTTAACTACTACCACCTGCAGTCTTCCCTTCCTTCTGTCAAGCCTCATCCCCTTTACTCCTCTTTACCCTTACCACTTCTTCCATCCCTTTTAACTTCCTCTCCCTTTTTCTTTTCTCTTCCCCACATACTGCCTGTAGAGGTAATGCTACTTTTATGCTTAACTGAGTTTTTTGTAACCTGTTTGAATCCAATAAGATCAGAGTACATCTCAGACAATGCTCATTTCCCTCCCCTCTTTCCTTCTACTTTAATATATTTTTGTGCCTCTTCCTGTGATGGAATTTATTATTTTCTGCCTCCTCCCTTTCATATCCCCCATTAAAATCCCTTCGCAGCTTTAAATCACATTTTTTATCATCATTTAATTTATACACTTTCCTTCAATATATGCAAATTCATTTTATATATAATGATAAATATACAGTTCTCAAGATTAACAAGTATCATCTTCCCTTATAGGGATTTAAACAGTTTGCCTATATTGAACAACAAGGTTTTTTGGTTTTGTTTTGTTTTCCCCGTTTACTCTTTTATGTCTCTCTTGAGACCTGGGTTGGAATATCCAATTTTCTATTGAGCTCTGGCCATTTCACTAGGAAGGTCTAGAAGTCCCTTATGTCCTTGAATGTCCATCTCCTTGCCTGAAATATTATGCTCAAGTTTGCTGTGTAAGTAATCCTTGGTTGTAGCTCCAGCTCTTTTGCCTTACTCAATATCGTGTTCCAATTCATTTGATCTTTTAATGTAGAAGATGCGAAGTCCTGTGTGATCCTCATTGTAGCTCCTAGATATTTGAATTATTTCTTTCTGGCTGCCTGCACTATTTTCCCCTTCAGTTGCTTGTTCTGGAATTTGGCAAACATATTCCTTGGAGTTTTTAGTTTGGGGTCCCTTTTAGGAGATAAATGGTGTATTTTTTCGATAATTATTTTTCCCTCTGGATCCAGGACTTCTGGGCAATTTTCTTTGATGATTTATGGATGATATTTCCAGCTTCTTTTTTCTTCATCATGGCTTTCTTGTGGAACAATAGTCCTTAGATTTTCTCTCCTAGATCTATTTTCAGGTCAGTTGATTTTCCAGCAAGATATTTTGCATTTTCTTCTATCTTTTCATTCTTTAGATTCTGTCTGAGTTATCCTTGTTGTCTCATAGATCCATCATGTTCTATTTGCCCTACTCTATTTTTTTCAAATTATTTTCTGCAGTTAACTTTTTCATACCCTTTTTTATCTGCATAATTTTTCATTTCAAGGAGTTATTTTCTCCATTTATCTTTTGTACTTCATTTGATATTTGTCCAATTGTCTTTTTAAATTCTTCTGTGATACTTTTTTCATATTTTTAAAATCATTGGGCAGTTTTTCTTCTGTTTCTCTAATTTGTCTTTTAAAATCCTTCCCAAGCTCTTCCAAGGAGGCTCTTTGTGCTTCAGATCAGTTCATAATCCCTTCTGAAGTTTCAGGTGGGAATACATTCTCAATACTGACCTCTTTGTTATTTGTGTTTTGGTCTTTCTCCTCATAGAATGGTTCTATGGTCTTTTCTTTTTTGGCTTTGCTTCTTACTCATGATAATCACCCTTTCCTTGGCTTTTAAAGCAGATCTCTGTGTCTGCAGAGAGGATTCTATCCCACAGTTCTTGCCCTTAAAATTTGAACTTTTGTGCGTTGTGACCTCTGGTTCTTTGTACTAGAAGCTAAAATTCTGCAGCTTACCTGATTCTGAACTGGCTGGTGTGACAAACCAGAGGCCAGGTGAAGTCTTTCTGAGTTTCCCTGGAGTTAACCTGGAGATTATTGCATTAAGTGTGGTCAATTTGTGGTCTACCTGCAGAAGGACCCTCTCCTGAGCTATGGCATAGGCAAGCTCAGCAGTTAGTGAACCCTGTCTGCACTACTATCTTCTCAGTTCTTGTTGCTTTCCTGAGGCAAGCCTGGGTTCCTGGTGTTGGTGTTTACGGGCTCCACCACCTTGGGAGTCAGGATCTCCTCCCACTTCACTGTGATGGGGCTCTCTGGGACAGCACTGGTCCTACATTTGTCCTCTTCAGCCACAGCAAGATGGAAGTCCTTTGTGATTTTCCTACCCTCACAGGCCAAGAAAGTTTTTACCCCTTCCAATGATTCCACCGTTCCATGATTTTTCCTCGGGAAATATTCTCTGGGCTTTTCTCTCTCTTACTCAATTCCACTGGACACCTGTCTTGAGCTCATATGTTGGAGAATCCACGATTCTGTTTCTGCCTCAGAACACCCAGGGCTTCCTTTTCTCCATTGCTATAGGGAGGTCTGTGCTGGCACACTCTGGGTGCTGTGTACTCTTCTAGCATGGATAAATAGATTCTTCTTGTAGAGGGTATCCTGGACTAGAAATCTGCTTCAATCTTTCTCCTAGTGTAATCTTCCACTCTCAAATTCAAAATCTATTCAGATTCTATTTTAAGAATATGTGTTTGTCTAAGAGGTTAAGTGAGAACTTACTATTAGTCCACCATCTTGGCTGCAAGAAAGTCTCAAATTAAAACTATGATATTTCCATGTAGGAATGTAAAAAGTTCACCTTTAGTTGGTATCTTACGATTTCTCTTTCCTGTTTTTCTTTTCATGCTTCTCTTGATTCTTGTGTTTGAATGTCAAAATTCCTGTTCAGATCTGCTCTTTTCAACAAGAATGCTTGGAAATCCTCTACGTCATTAAAATTACATTTTTCACCTGAAATGTTATACTCAGCTTTGCTGGATAGGTGATTCTTGATTGTAATTCTAGCTCCTTTGACTTCTGAAATATCATATTCCAAGTCCAGCAATCCCTTAATGTAGAAGTTGCTAGACCTTGGGTTTTCCTCATTGTATTTCCACAATGCTCAAACTGTTTAATTCTTGCTGCTTGCAATATATTCCCATTCACTGGAAACTCTTGAATTTGGTTAGAATATGATAAGTGGATTTTTATTTGGGATTTCTTTCAAAAGGTGACCAGTGAATTCTTGCAATATCTACTTTGCTCTCTGGTTCTATAATGTCAGGGCAGTTTTCCTTGATAAGTTCTCAAAATATGATGTGTAGGCACTTTATTTATTGTGGCTTTCAGTTACTTCCATAATTTTTAAGTTATCTCTCTTGGATCTATTTTCCACGTCATTTTTTATCCCCAACGTAACATTTCACATTCTCTGCAACTGATTCATTTCTTTGGATTTGTTTTATAGTTTTTGGATTTCTCATAGTTATTATCTTCCATCTTCTCCTCTCTAATCTTGAAGGAATAATTTTCTTCAGTGAGCTATTTGACCTCCTTTTCCATCTTTTTAGAGCTCTCTGCTCCTCATTGAATTTTTCAATCTCTTTTGCCATTTGGGTTAGTGTATTTTTAGTGTTGTTTTCTTCAGCAATTTTTGGATCTCCTTTAGCAAGCAATTGACTCAATTTTCATTGTTTTCTTTCATCTCTCTCATTTCCCTTTCCAATTATTCTCCTTATTTTACTTGATTTTCAAAATCCTTTTTGAGTTCTTTCATGTCCTGACACCAATTCCTATTTTTCTTGGAGGCTTTGAATGTAGGAACTTTGACTTTGTTGTGTTCTGTTAGTATACTTTGTTCTTCCTTGTCACCAAAGTAAGATTCTATAGTTTGATTCTTTTTCCAGTTTTTGTTCATTTTCCAAGGTTTTTACTTGATATTTGTGCTCTTCTCTAGGCAGTTTTCTGCTTACAGTGGGACTAGGGGGTGTACTGTCATTCGACTGAGCCCTCCACAATTTGTGCACCAAGAGTTCCTTAAAGAGTTGCTGGCACTGCCCCTGCTGCCATGGGTTCTTGTTCTGTGGACTCTTCCACTCCCTCCATAAAGGTGGTACCCAGCAATCCTACTCTC
The DNA here is from genome assembly GCA_028658325.1 of Potorous gilbertii. Taxonomy (NCBI): domain Eukaryota; kingdom Metazoa; phylum Chordata; class Mammalia; order Diprotodontia; family Potoroidae; genus Potorous; species Potorous gilbertii. The sequence continues at coordinate 1,756 of JAQQSK010008130.1, read as the reverse complement.
TCGTAGATGTCCCACCTGTTATTTCCAATGACCTTTCAATTTGTCCTCATTGTTTTGGGGTCATGAAGTCTGGAAATTGCCACAGAAACCTCACATTCTATTTCCCCCAAGGCCTGATCAGGTCTCATATTTCTTGGCATGGTCCATACTGCATTGCGCTCTGCTCTCTACATGGTACAATAAACACTTCTCTGAGATATTCCAGGCTTTCTTGAACTGGAGATTTGCTTCACTCCGTCATTCTGTTTGTTCTGTAACTCCAGAATTTGTTGAGAGTCATTTTTAGAGGTATTTGGTTGGTTTTCCGGGGAGAGCATTAGGAAGTCTATGCCATCACTGCAACATCTTAGCTCTGTTCCCTTGGCTATTGTTAACGTGACAATTTAAAGTCAATTTATTTTCATTGACATATTTTACATTTCCTCCAATTTGTATCATTATTTTGGTTTTACTTTATTGTTTCTTGATGTCTATTGGGGTCATTAGTTTGCATTTGATCAGTTTTAATATTTAAGGAGTTATTTTATTCAATTATCATCTGTATCTCTTTACTATTTGACTGATTCTTACTTTCAAGGAGTTATTTTCTTCAACATTTGATATGTCGTTTTATCAAGTTTTTGATTCTCTTTTAAAAATAATTTTCTTGTATCACTTTAAATTATTTTTCCCAATTCTATCTACTGATGTTATTTGATTTTTATTATTTGTTTCTTTTTTATATCATTAGATTTTTTTCTAGAAATTCTTGTTATTGTTTTGTTCAATTCAAATTCAATAGCAATAGACAACTGACAAATGTATGTCATCAGTTACCATACTTGGGAGTTCTCTTTCCTTCTTTTATTTGGTGGACATTTGCAGCCACCACACAGGATCAGAAAGTCTAGATGGATAATAGTTTGAAGATTAAGTGGAATGTAAAAATTCATGAGTTCCAACTGAAATACTCACGGAAATATTAAAGTTCTGTGAAGTCTTCATGCTCTTCAGATAGAATATTTCTATCCATTATACTCTGTATAACTTGATTCGAATTGGGTCGGGAAATTTAATGGTAGATAATGAATGATTGATAAAGGACATGAGTGAAATATTATTTTTCTAGAAAAGGGAACTGCAATTAGTGTAGAAATCAGATGACTCACAGAAGAAATGAATGTATTTTCCCTTAACCCTTCTTCTCCATCAATTGCTGAGATTTAAATGTTTTGTAGTATAATTTATTTCTTCTTATTCACTTTGCATGGTATATGTATCCAGTGTCCTTTTCTCTTTAACTATTGAGAAATTTTACCTACAACAGTTCCCTATTACCTGTTAAATAATATGTGATCATTTGTGCAATATTTAAAGCTCTTCATCAATTTAACTCTTTACAATTTGTTTGACCTCTATGAAACTATTTTTCAAATAGCTATCAAAGTTATATTCGTAAGGCACAATCTCACAGGTCCACACATAAATTCAGTAAACTGTAAAATGTAATGAGTTTCTATCCTACCTAGGATGCTATGATCCTCCATCACCCTCAATCACACTATCATTTCCATGAATAGTTGTGACACATAGAATATTTAAGTTACTAAAAAAGAAATATTGCAAGACATTTGGACATACAAAACTTTGACATTCCTTTCTCTCCTTCTTTCAGACTGTCATCCTCCTTTCTCAGTGTCTCTGTGTCTATATTTCTCTTATGTTTCTGGTTTTGCCTGTCTCTCTTTTAATCTGTCTCTTTTTTGTGTGTGTCTTT
>JAQQSK010008129.1:0-13641 GCA_028658325.1 Potorous gilbertii | reverse complement strand
CACGACTATTATGGAAGTCATTTGCAAAACTACACAGATATGGCCTATATTGAATTGCCTGCCTTCCCAAAGGGAATGGGTGGGGAGGGAGGGATGGGGAGAAGTTGGAACTCAAAGTTTTAGGAACAACTGTTGAGTATTGTTCTTGCTACTAGGAATTAAGAAATATAGGTAATAGGGAATAGAAAGTTATCTGGCCCTACAGGACAAAGGAGAAGATGGGGACAAGAGAAGGGAGGGATGATAGAAGAGAGGGCAGATTGGTGATAGGGGAAATTAGAATACTCAGTGTACTGGGGTGGGGGAAGGGACAAATGGGGAGAAAATTTGAAACCCAAAATTTTGTGAAAATGAATGTAAAAAGTGAAATAAATAAATTTATATTAAAAAAATCTTGAGTTGATTTTATTTTATTAAATTTTGTGTTGTCCACAAGTGTTTTATTCCATTTAGATCCTGAACCTGAGTCATTGCATGGATCTAAGCTTTGTTGTTATTCAGTCATTTTTCAATTGTGTCTGACTGTGACCCCACTTGGGGTTTTCTTGCCAAAGATATTGGAATGGGCTGCCATTTCCTTCTCCAACCCATTTTTACAGGTGAGGAAACTTAAGACAAAAGGTTGTGACTTGCCCAGGGTAACACAACTAGTAAGTGTTTGAGGCCACATGTGAACTCAGATTTTTCAAACTCCTGGCTTGGAGCTCTATGCACTATGGCACCACTTAGCTGCGCTGGACTTAAACTAGGCTTGGCCTAAAAGGAAGACCAAATATATTTATTCTTGGCAAAGGCACTCTTATAAGAGGCAGCTTAAGGGAGTAGAGAAAAAGCTAGCCTTGAAGCCAAGAAACCTTAAACTCAGGTTCCTCCTCTAGTACAGACAGACTTTGGGCAAGTCATTTAACTTCTCAGCAACTCTGTAAGACCACAAGTGGTAGAGAAGGTGCTGCCTTACATTAGTATACCAGAAGTATTCAACATATGACCCTCAACACTTTCAGACTCCCAAATTAGCTTAAAATATAACTGGAAAGCATTTGACAAATAAATAGAAATGCAATAAAACATAGATAATATCACATTGTAAAATTAAGTCACTATGCAGTCCACAGGAATCCTTATGGATGGATTAATGGCCCATGTATTTTTATGTGAATTTGATACCACTGACCTATTTTAAAAAATTATAGGTCCATCCTTATCTATTCATATTTAGGTATTTAAAATTAAATGAGATCTGTTCTATAGATTGATTCTATTTCATTTGCAGAGAATTGTTTAAATTTGGGAAATATAAAATTATTATGTAAGTTTATCAGTAGTAGTATTTGTATGAATTCAGGCACTTTGAGAATCAGAGGATGAATCTGAGTTTCTTGCACTGAGTTAGAGTGCTAAGGTTTCTTTTCCACTCAGAAAGATCCACCAAAAATACAAGGTTCAAGGGGATATTTTTGTTATAAAATGAATTTGCTTCATCCTTGTTAATGATAAGAAAAATGACAATTTCTTCTTTTAGCTCAAATGTTCTTTGAAGTACTTTGGAACAAAAAACCCAGTGTTTAGTGCAATAGTATAGAAGTATATCCTAGGCTCTGTTCCCATTTTGTAACACAATTTTGAAGATAACCTTCATTTTAATAAACTTTAAATAGGCTTGATTTCTTTTGTAATGACTGTGAGAAGCTGCATGGCAGTGAAGAGAGCACTGAATTTAGAGTCAGAAACACCTAGGTTCATTGCTTGAATTCACTTGGAAATTTTTTTTTCCAGACCTCCAACTGGATCATGCCCTCAGGGGAATCATGGCAGAATTTTCACCGAGCTTAATTTAGTAAGGAGACTAGAGGAAAACTTCCAATCAGACTAGGACCTGTAATCCCTGGAGGGGAAACCACATATGTTCTGGGAGCTTTGTAAGGACCATGATTTCCCTCTGAAAAAGGTTTGATTTTCTTTCCCTCATTGTTTTGGGGTTGGGAAAGATCTTTTGCAAACACCAACTCAGGCAGCAACCTATGGAAATTTTGTAAAATACATTATCTTTGTTAAGTGGTATCAGTACATAATGGAAATATAGAAGAATGTCAGTTTCCCAACTGCTTGGGAAATTGTTTGACCCAAAGTCAGTTTGGGTCACTGAGTTTTCCCCAAAATTCTTTAGTACAAGGCACTGGAAAAGGACAATGCTTGAACCTACTCAAATCACTAGAGAGCTGATTCTGCCAAAAGCTCTTCAGTTGATTTGCTAAGGACAGCATTTATTTCATTTTTTTTGTTTATTTTGAGGGTAGAAAATGTTTTACTGAAGAGGAGAACAGAGAGAGTACGAACAGGATTTGTAGCATACCAATTAATGGGATCACAAAAGGCCAAGAGGCCCAACTGATTAGATCACTTAAAAAAAGTAAACTAGGTGTGAACACGTCCTTAATTAACACAAGGGGAATAAAGAATTTTGACCATTGGGTTCATACAGATGCTACATAGGAAATATCTTGTGATTGGATGAAAAAATTGGGCACATTTCAATGCTTATGTAGAAAGCAAATAAGGCAATACAGAGTTAGTTCAGCAGCAGGATAGATCAGAGATGAAGGAGACCTAGTCAAGCCCTCAAGAGATCACTTTGAGAGGAGACCCAGTATGTTGAGGAGATCCATCAAGAGATGGTGGTAGCTGTGAGAGTAACGGTGCATAATGAGAGAGACTGACCTGGCAAGATAATCACCCAGATTCCTGGAGTAAAACTCCACATGGCAGAGAGTAGTGCTGACAGTGGCTCTAGAAAGTCTGTGACTGAGTATAGAAATACATGGAGTTTTCCTTAAATGATAAGTAGCATCTGTCTAAAACCATCATCAAGTAATATATAATGGGAATAAGTTAGAAGCATCCCTAATAAGATCAGTGGTGAGATGAGAATGTCCATTATCACCACTGTTATTCAATATTGTATTAGAAATGTTAGCTTTAGCAATAAAAGAAGAAAAAGAAATTGAAGGAATTAGATTAGGCAGTGAGAAAACAAAGTTATCTCTCTTTGCAAATGATATGACAGTATATTTAGAGAATTCTAGAGAATCAACCAAAAAACTACTTGCAATAATTAACAACCAGAAAGTCTGTGATTATCTTCTTTGAAAGAACAATCCAGTTTAGGATGCTAGACTCTTGATGATAACATTCAGGGGGCTGATCAGGATTAATTTCTCATCCAAATTTGTATGTTTGTAACCTATTGGGTATCATTGTGGAACCTACGTAGAGTTGACCAGTTGGAACTTGATCCTTCCTGTTAGAAAGGGCAAAGCTGAATCCTTCCTAGATTTTACTTATATTTTCCCTAGAAGATTCTTTAGAAAGTGATCATTTCTTCAGTCACTATCCCGTTTGTTACCACCTTTCTTTTTAGAGATGTGTTTAGTCATATGCTGTTACAACAATTAGCTCAAATAGCTCAGGCCCATATGATGATCTTCCTATCCATATAGTCCCTTCTTCTACAGTTTTATGAAGTTTACCTCCCACCAAGAGGCAGCTAAGTGTTGAAGTAGATACAGTGCCAGTTCCTGAGTCAGGAAGACTCACCTTCCTGAGTTCAAATCTGATCTCAGACACTTACTAGCTTGGGCAAGTCAATTTACCCTATTTGTCACCGTTTTCTCATTTGTAAACTGAGCTGGAGAGGGAAATGGCAAACCACTTCATTATCTTTGCCAAGAAAACCCCAAATGGGGTCTTGAAGAGTCGGACACAAGTGAAAAATGACTCAACAACAAAACTTCTCACCAAAGAAGCAGTACAGTCATAATAACTCAGAACTCCAGTTGGCAAAGTTCCTAACACTCAGAGATTTGACTTTCCACACTAATTTTAATTTTTGTGGATCTCCAGCTAACTGCTGTCCTCTAAATCTGAGGCGAAGTTTATAGGAAATGTTTAGGTAAAAGAAGTGAACAAAACATATGATAGTATGACTTACTAGACAGCATGAGGAAGGGAAAATGAGAAGTGAGCGGACCTTTTGGGGAGGAGGAGATTTCTTTCGGTCCTTGAAAAGTTGAGTACAAAGTGAGTATGGCTTTGGCCTATGTTCTCTATTTCAACATGCCTGCACTATCCCACTTCAGTATCTCCCTTCTCTGTGCAGCTCCACCCTTCTCTCACTTTATCCTGTCCACTGATGCCCCTGGTCTGCCAATGTTTTCCAATCCTCCTTAAGTCTCAGGCAAACTGTGGGGGTGCTGTTTCTCTGCCTCTTCCTCTTGATCTACTCTCACAAAGGCTACTCATGTCTCTTTTAATACTCCTGGGGTATAACTTAAGTCCAACTTGCATCTCAAAGATCACAATAGTCCAAATTGCTTTCAGGTTTGTCAAAGAGTTCTTGTCCCTCTAAAATCCAGATCCAGCATGCCAGTCTGTTCTCAAATCCCTAATATACATGTAATAAGTCCCAATTCCACCTGAACTCACATTTTAACTAGCACTTTATTCTGATACTGATAGAGTCCTAGCAGTTGTCTCACATTATGTCATTTTCATTTAAAGATCTTCCAATCATATGGAACTTTTCTCTTGATATAACATTGTTACTAATAGAATCACAAAGTTTTAAAAAAAATCCTTCCTACATGAGTTTCAACAACAAATCACATATGTACATACATATGTACGTATAATCAAATGAGCATCTTGAATCTGTTTGCTTCACACACTTGCAATGCAAAATAGGAAGATTTTAGTTTCTCATCTGATGGCAAAGGTCTTCAGATATGGATAATCCTTTCCATCCTATTATCTGCAAGTAGAACCACTGAAAACTGCCTTGCATATGACTGACAAAGTATCCTTTTGACCATATAAACAGCCATGGGTAGCACCAATGTTTCTGCTATTAAACTTAGCAACTCTGTAAACAATCTTACAGTGCGCAAACAGTTCTTTCAATATCACAGATGGTTTCTCTTAAGTTTGTTTTTCAAAACTAAAAGCTGCATAATTATACGATCTAGCTTAAAGAAGACAAAATACATCTGCCTCCTTGCTTTGTAGACATGGAGACCCTTGGTTATGAAAGGTTGCCCAGATTGTCCAGTTTTATTGTATGCTGGGTAATTTTCCTGAGCTGCATTTTTTTTCTGGTTTATTTATTTTTACAAGGGATCTTATGAGCCTAAGAAATGATTCATTGGGTGGAAGAGGAGGGAGAAATATATTCAGAAATAAAGATGAAATAAAAACAAAAGATATCACACACAGGCTTAAAATGAAAAAAAGTTTACTCTTATTAAAAGCATTGGATGGTCTCGGAAAATTCTCATCCCTAGTTAATTTTCAAGTGTTCTTTCAATTCATTAGGTTTCATTCTATTTGCAACTAAAGCATTTATACCAACCAAACACATGGGTTTTTCTCTTGTACTGATAACAGTACTTGTGAATCCCAATGATAAATACTGTGTATTTTGTGAATGTGTGCTGTTTACTTTGTCTTTCTACTTTCTACTTTCCCCACCTGACTTTTTATCTTTGATTGGTTTCAATTGCTTCAAATCAGCTATTGTATTTATCTATTACAAAAGGCTACTGTTGCCATTTTAAAACATTGAAGAGCTTTCTCAATTTTGTTCTGATGCTAGAGCAAAAAGTCAGTTTGCTTTGATGACTAAGACCTCTGTACTTAGCTGTTTTCTCATCTTCCCTTGCCCCAAACTTAATAAATTGTGAAGAATCTTATCACCTGTAGATTATCAGTGCTGACATTCAGTAGCTTAGTGCCATTTTCCTCTGTATCTTGTACTGCTGTTTTTATGTGTAGCTCTGTCCAAGGAGATCAGGAGATCTGCCCACTGGCAGAGTGGAAATCTCAGTGCTTCCTTTCTTAAGGCCCCGACAACTGCTGTCCCCTACCCCCACAAATTCTGCTAGGACTCTATCATTGGTGGCTATCTGAGTCTGACAAATGCATCACTTTTTTTTCTTTTTAAAAACTTTATTTAATTTTAGTTTACAACCTTCAGTTCCACAAACTTTTGAGTTTTAAATTTCCTTCCCCTTCCTCCTCTCCCCCCTCCCCAAGAGGATGTGCAATCTGATCTAGGATCTATATATACAGTCCTATTAAACATATTTTCACATTAGTCACGTTATAAAAAGAATTATAAAAAAAAGAAATATGAGAAAGAAGAAACAAAGCAAGACAAAAACGAGCATGAGAAAAATAGTATGCTTCGATCTGCATTCAGACTCCATCATTCTTTCTCTGGATGTGGGCAGAAACCTTTTATATCATGAGCCTTTTAGAGTTGTCTTAGAACTTTGCATTGCTGAGAAGAGATAAGTCTAAGTTAACTGTCACACAATGTGACTGTAACAGTGTACAAAGTTCTCCAGGTTCTGCTCCTCCTTACTCAGCATCAGTTCATGTAAGTCTTTCCAGGTTTTCCTCAAGTCTGCCTGCTCAGCATTTGTTATACCACAATAGTATTCCATTACATTCATATACCACAACTTGTTCAGTCATTCCCCAATTTATGGGCATCCCCTCAATTTCTAATTCTTTGCCACTACAAAAAGAGCTGCTATAAATATTTTTCTGTATGTAGGTCCTTCTCCCATTTGTATGATCTCTTTGGGATACAGCCCAGGAAGTAGTATTGCTGGGTCAAAGATTATGCACAATTTTATAGCCCTTTGGGCATAGCTCCAAATTGTTTTCCAAAATGATTGGATTAGTTCACAATTCCACCAACAATGCATTATTGTTCCAATTATCCCACATCTAGTCAGTCTAATTGTCCTGTTTCTGACAAATCTATCTTAAAGGATTGTGGTGAGAACCTGTGAGAGCATGAAGAAATGAACTTAGAGAACAGATAGGTGGCATAGTAGATAGAATACTTCAGTCAGAAATACCTGAGTTCAACTCCTACCTCTTCTACTTGCTATATGACCCTGGGAAAGTCAATCTCAACCACAGTTTCCTCACCTGCAAAATGGGGATTTTAATAGCACCTACCTCACTGGTTGTGAAACTCAAGTGGGATAATATGTGTATTGTTTGTTGCTGTTTAGTCATTTCTGACTCTTTGTGACCCCATATTGTCCATTGGGTTTTCTTGGCAAAGATCCTAGACTGGTTTGACTTTTCTTTCTTCATATAGTTTTGTAGATGAAGAAAATGAATAAGACAGGATTAAGTGACTTGCCCAGGTTCACATAGCTAGAAAGTATCTGAGGTGGAATTTGCACTGGAGTCTTCCTGACTCCAGGCCCAGTGCTCTATGTAAAACATAACACAGAAGAGTCAGAAGAATTTTGGAAGCCATGAGACATCAGGACCATATCCAGATCAATGAATCACCACATCACAGCACACATATTCATTTTCCTTTTCCCTTTAGACTACAATTGATGTCTTTTCCCTAGGATGTGGGGAAAATATGTTTCTTACTAGTTTGTTTACATTTCTTTGTTTAAACTTTGTTTTTTAACCAACGGTATTAAATTATTAATCATGACATTTCTAATTTGGAAATACAGTTCAGAGAGGGTGATTGGGGGATTGCATACTGAGAGGGAAACAGAGATAGAAGGTTTTGAACCAGTGACATTTTTTTTTTTGACAGCAATTCTCTGGCTAGGGACTCAGAGCCTAAAAGGAGAAGTATTGATTTATTTTTACAACTAGGAAGAGAAATATTATTTACACTGAGACCTATCTAGGTAATGAATAAATAAATAGTGACTAGGATTAGGCGGAGGAGACAGCTGTGACTAGCTAGGTTAGTATCTAGTGGGGACCTCCACCATTTTTTTAAACCTATGCTTGATTCAAAGGGAAAGACCCTCCCAAATAAAAGGGGTCAAGGGAATGGTTAGGTAGGAGTAACCCTGACCACAGCAAAGTGGAGACAAGTAAATGTGATCGATAACTCTAACAACACCTCTCTTTCAAAGTACCACACCTCTGCTGACTTAAAAGCCTGTATTCTAGAGAAAGGCATAACAGTTTTGTACAAATAGAAAAAAAATTTAAGACAATTATGTTTAAATTTAATTATTGAAAATGCCTACCAATTATCAATAACTTTTCTCTAGTTATTCCATTTTTTTAAGTTCCAGGATTTTTTGGAAAACAAATTATTATATTGTACTTATCAAACATATAACAAGAAATCTAGCAGATATTTTGGCACTTTGGATTTCTACACAAAGATTAATATCAAGCTTATACACTTCATGTTCAAATGCTGCAAACAATGTGACAACACAACTCATTTGAGTTAACTTACTCATTATTTGACTTCTATTATTATTAAATAATAATATCTCAACTCCTGATGCATGCACCCTTTGTGACCCTGAGGAAAGCAGGGGACCTCTCCATTCTTTGGGCAGCTCTATAAGCCTTTGAATTTCAGAGTAAGTGTTGACCTGCATTGGGAGATTGAGCATCCTCATCTGGGCACTCTATATCGAGGACATCACACAAGTCCAGTTCTTATTAAATATTGTCAGTTGCAGCAAATACAATGTAACTTGAATTTCATAATAGAAAAGTCATGCATATTTTTAAAAGAAGGAAATTAACATTTAACACTACAGGAACTGGTAAACTTTCTGGGTGCAGATATTGAAATTATCCAGTCATCCTGATGAGTATCTGTTCGCAGGATTCAGATGACTCTGGAGGAGAAGTGAGGCTGGTGACCTGCACAGCCCTCCCTCACTCAAAACAAAGTCAAGTGCAAGTCATGTCACAATTTCTCTGATGGCATGGTCTTCTTCAGCAACGAAGTACGAATACACATTGAGATTATTGTTAGTGGTGGTTATTCTTTTTAGGATCATAGTTTTAAGATAGAAAGGTAGAAAATAATAGAGATTTTCCAGTCCAAATCCCTCAATTTACAGAGAAGAAAACTGAGACTTAGAGCCTCCAGCACTGTGACCACTGACAAATCACTCTGTTTCCTCTCTGCAAAGTAGGGATTATAACACCTGTCAGACTGATATCAAAGGACTGTTATAAGGATTAAAAGATAATGTAAATCAAGTACTGGGTCAACCTTAAAGCTCATATAAATGCCAACTCTTATTTTTAAGTGTCAAAGTCTGGCTGAAGAAACAATCACAGAAAGTTTGAGCAGCATGCCAAAGGCAGAAACAATTTAATGGAAGAATTCACATCTGCTAAATCCTAGATCATTCTCTTTCTATGAAGCTTCCAGCAGTCTGTTCTATCCATAACTCACTCCAAGTAGGAAAATGGATTTTTCTGGCTGTCCATGTCAGTTGCTTTGTATGAAAATTTTCACTACCTCTAAAGTTCTCCCTGTAGAAACAGATGCTACAAGGAGAACTAAGTGAAACCATTTTATCTATTTCAAACTTTTACAAAAATATATACCTTTTTAGGCATGTGAGTATATATATATGTGTATGTGTGTATATATACACACACATACACATAGTTGTAGTGCTCTATGGAAAGGAATATGATCTCTTTTTCCTACAGATTTTTTTTAAAATTTTATTTTTGGAGACCTTTGGCGTTAAGTGACTTGTTCAGGATTACACAGCTAGTATGTATTTGAGGCCACATTTAAACTCAAGTCCTCCTGATTCCAGGGCCAGTGCCACCTAGCTGCCCTTAGATTTTTAATTTTTAAAAAATGTTTTGTAGTGTCTTTTGGTTGGTTCCCTTGTTAATTCTCTCAGAATTTCTAAGTGCCCTAGCATGTCATCTACAGAAATAATTTTATTTCTTATTTTCTCATGTTTGTACTTTTAATTTGGTTCTCTTGTCATATTGCTGTAGCTAGTATTTTTAGACCTATATGACAAGTTATTGCTTTACCCCTATTTGTAATGAAAAATTTGATATGCTCTCTTTAAAGAAAGAAAGTCAGTATCAAAAGCTATATGTTTGTCAGGATCTGCTTGTGTTAGGATCTGCTTTCCAAAGGCTACATTTGAAGGGCAGCATATATGGTGGAAAGAATAATGAACTGAGAATTTATGAGCCCAGGGTCTGTCCTGGCTGTGATGCTCACCTGTATGACCTAGGATCAGGAGTGAGAAACCAGCGGCCTCAAGGTCACATGTAACCTCTAGGTCATATGTGCAGCCCTATGACTGCATTCAAACTTCACAAAACAAATCCCCTTAATAAAAGGATTTATTCTATAAAACTTGAACTCAGTCAAAAGGCAGGACCCAAGGACCTAGAAGGCCACATGAGAAGGCCTCGAGGTTGTGGGTTCCCCACCTCTGGTCGGTCATGTAATTTTAGATGTCCAGAAAAGATCTCCCAGAAGAGATGGGGCTTGAGATAGACACCCAAAGGTGTCGCACATGCTCCTAGAGCTACTTTTCAATCTACTAGCTCTGGAAGTTCTGGTCCCCAGACCTTGGTGCTTCATCTCCCCTTAGAATCTAGTGAGAGCTCTGAAGCGTTGGGAGGTGGGTGTGATTTTTTTCTAATACTACAATCCTCAAGAATCCCCACCCCCTCCTTCCTCCTTTGATTAGCAGTTGATAACAATTGCTCAATTAACAATTAGCTTTCAAAAGGGGTCCATACTAAAGTGGGGTAGTAAGAACAGTTACTATACTTCTGGGAAGCATCTAGTCCAAATTCTTGGGACCCTTTGAGCTCACAAGGTCCACCTCTAACCAAGATGGTACAGGGAGGGGGCGGAAAGGCTGAATCTGAAAGGGGAGAACCATCTCCCCTACTCCCCTCACCTCGTCATTCTTGAGGGTTTGAATCAAAGACTTCTACCCTATACCCTAGAAGCTCAAATACCTCTGTTCCAAAATGCTTCAATATTTTATAAACAAACCTAAGGGAAAAACCAAGTTTCCTCAATGGATCTGAACACTAAAATTCATTCAATGAATTTCAAAAATATCTAAATTAATCAAGGACTTTTCAGATTTTGTCAAAGTGTTGGATTAATACCATACATTTAGAACGTGTTTACACCTCAGATGGTTTGATTCAATTCAGAAGTACCATCTCTTGGTAATGACTGACACTCCTCTTACAAAGGATTGGTGTTTCTTTTCTTCTGTTTCAGCCTTGACTATAAATTGTTTTTCTTCTCTACTGACTGACTGCCAAACGCCTGGCTGTTATCATGGCTCCTTTCATTTTTAGTTTAATTGATTCATTAATAAGCAGTTCAATTCATTCTCTTTTATAGTACCAGATTAGGTATATTGAATGTAACACCACACAGAATTTAGCTGGAAGTTTTATGGGTGATGGAGAATCATATGCAGTTAAACTGCACATAACCAAGGTAATGTTAGAGCCACATTGTGAAGGCATTTAAATGCCAAAAAAAATTTATATTTGATTCTAGATGCAAGACGAAACCACTGGAACTTCTTGAATAAGAAATGACATGTCATACCACCCTCCTCCCCCTTTTTTTCCGAAATGAATCGGCTTTTAGCACTGGAAGTTTTCTCTCCTGATTTTATTCTTTCCTTAATGTTTAAATCTTCAATGGAAATGTTATTTCCATTAGGGCCAACAGGTGGCAGCATGAACCTAAATATTAAGTGTGCAGTCATGAATAATTAGTATTAACAAGAAATAGGGAGACTCTAGAAGTCCCCATAGAAACAAAATGTCAGATGAAATATTTGGATAGGATGTTGATACTGTCACTCCCACCCAAAGGAAATCCCAAGATGATGGAAACAGAAGAATCAGGAATTCACAGAAACAGAATTTTAGAACTGGAAGGGATTTAGTGGCTGTCTTGTCCAAACCACATGGAAAATAGTATTACCATTCCAACATACCTGCTAAGTGGTCATCCGGTCTCTACTAGAGGATTTTCAACGAAAGGGAACTTATTATTTTTTGAATTGCCTGTTACACTTTAAGATAGTTCTAATTGTTATGAAGTTTTCCCTGATATCTAGCCAAAATTTGCCTCTTTGTAACTTCTACCCATTGCTGTCTGGGATCACAAAGAACACATCTAATCTTTCTTCGTAACAGGTCTTCAAACATTAGAGGGTAGTTATCTTATCCTGCAGTATTTGAAGAACTCTTGTCTTATCCTCACTTTGACCCCCTTCCAGGCTTTTTTTAATCAGGCTGAACAACTGTGGTTGCTCCCACTGATCATCACATGGCATGGGCTTGTGGTCTAGTTGTTCTCCTCTATCAGCATCTTTTCAAAATTAAGGTGCAAGAACTGCGCATGATATTCCAAAGGTGGTCTAAACAAGGGAACAGTATGTTAAGACAATCACTTCTTTATTCCTGAATTAAGATCTAATTAGTGCTTATTATTATGAACTTTTAAAAATATCACAGCAAGGATAGTTCCCATTTGTATTTTGCTTTATGAATTACCAAGTGTTTTATCACAGGAACCTGGGAGGGAACTTACACAAGTATATTTATTTCCGTTTTAAAGATCAGGAAACTAAGGCATAAAGAGGTTGTAACTTTTCCCAAGGTTAGAACTCAGGTTTTCTAACAACTCCAAGACCCCTCCCACTGTCACCATTGTAAATAATTCTCAATTATCTATGAATATTAAAAACTGAGATAATGTAGATGGAAATATGCAAATAATACAGATATTAAGTATGGAAGCCTTATCCCTTGGCTGCAGAAGTGTTAAGAGATACCCCAAATGACTCGATGGAGAGTCATCTCTTCTTCTGCTCTCTTATCTGTTTGCAGATGAAGGTGTGTAAGTCATATAGGGGCAGCTAGGTGGTACAGTGGATACAATGCTGGGCCTACAATCAAGAGGACTTGAGTTCAATTCTGGGCAAGTCACTTAACTCTGTTTGCCTCAGTTTCCTCCTCTGTAAAATAAGCCAAAGAGGGAAATGGCAAACCACTCCACTACCTTTGCCAAGAAAACCCCAAATGGGATCATAAAGAATTGGACACAACGGAAAGAACTCAACACACAAAACAAAAAATAAGATCTCTGAAGTAATCACAAAGCAGGATACTGAGGAAATACAGGACCTGGGGAATCTACTCTGGAGAATCAGTCCCTCAATCATTGAGAAGCTCAGTAGTTGAATAGTTGAGGGTATACAGGAGCAATCCCCCAAATAATCATTTTTTCTGGGGTCAGTTGCGCTGAAACTTAATGAATTGGATATGATCTCACATATTTCAACAGGTTGCATAAACTTCTAACATTTAGCTCTTTTTTGATAAATGTCAACCAGTAAGTATCACAGTCAGAACACACATACTCATATACTCTGACTCAAGTCTAGTGCTCTTAGCACCATAGCATGATGCCTTCTGGATTTCATTATCGTAGAACCAGAGAACAGTCAAACTGAAATAAGATCACTTACTTCACCGCATCACCACTGCTGTTGTATTAAGTTTTTGTCTCAATGGTGTCTGGGGTGTAGTAGTTGGAGGTCTGGCTTTAAGTTGGTTCTGTATCTGACATATACTAGTGTGTGACTGTGGATAATTTACTTAAGCTCTCAAGGTCCAAGGCAACTCTTTAAGATTAGAATTTACTGACAGAGTTGCGTCCATGAAATCAAAGGCCCATATGAAAAGAAAAAATAAGTTGATACATGGTATGATCTTCAAGTAAGACAAAGGAAGGGATGT